>CAUYQV010176248.1:0-15763 GCA_963574575.1 Galagoides demidoff
TTTTAAAACTTCTTTGTACTTCTATTCTATGAAAATGGGTTGTATTCCTCAATACCATCTTCCAATTCACTAATTATCTCTTTAGTTGTGTCTAGCCTAAGTTTATCTCATCTACCAAGTCTTTCAACAACTAAGTCCCCAGATTTTGAACTGGTTCTTTTTCAAATCCTCAGTTCTTGTTTCTTTACTGTTTCCTAACTCCTTATTGTTTTAAAATGGATATTATTTCTCTATCTTCCCTTTTGAACAACCCAGACACCATTTTAATCAGAAGTATGTACAACATTATTTTCTTTTGCAGTAAACTCATGTTCTCAATGTCGACGATACTGGTTGTTTTTGTTAACATTGTATTTTTTTTTTTTTTCAGACAGAGTCTCATTTTGTCACCCTTGGTAGAGTTCTGTAGCATCACAGCTCACAGCAACCTCCAACTCTTGGGCTTAAGTAATTCTCTTGCCTCAGCTTTCTAAGTAGCTGGGACTACAGATGCCTGCCACAACACCTGGCTATTTTTTGGTTGTAGTTGTCATCGCTGTTCTGCAGGCCTGGGCTGGATTTGAACCCGCCAGCTCCAGTGTATGTGGCTGGCACCCCAGCTGCTGAGCTACAGGCACCGAGCCTGTTAACATTGTATTTTCAGGGTCATTTCGAGTGGGATGCTTTGCTGCTGCTTCCTTCATCTCTACTCTATCACTCATGCCAATTGTTAGGTTTTGTAATTGTCTTCTAAGAACAAAACCATTACTTTAAGCCATGGCCAGGCGGTGTTCATAGAGATTCTTTCGGCCTCCTTTCACTAGCTAGGGAGCCCCACTCCAGGCTCTTTGTTCCATGAGCCTGGCCCCTCATTTTGCATGGAGCACTTTTAGTCCCATTGCCTTGTGAGACCCACATCAACACCAGCTACCCCCGGACCCGGAGTGCAGACGCCTCATGGCCCCCATCTTCCTGAGTTTCTGATCCATGAGCCCAGCCATGTCAAGTTGGCCTTGTTTCCATGTTTATCTGTCACTGCCATGTGTTTGGAACACAGGAGATGCATCGGAACATGAGCTTGTTTTCCACCAAGAAGAAAAATCTTGTAAAGGCTTCAATTCTGAGGCCCCATCTGATCCAAATCCTTCCCTTCCTTTTGCAGATGAACATCAAAGTTCCTTGTGAGCTGGCTCCTGCCTCCTCATCTCACTCATTTTCATAAAAGTCACTAATGACCTTCTTATTGCTCTACCCCATAGGACCCAATTCTCTATTTATTGCAGGGTACAGTGGCTGATGCCTGTAATTCGAGCACCTCAGGAGGACAAGAGGGAGAAGAGGGGAAGATCACTTTGAGGCCTGGAGTTCAAGACCAGCTTGGGCAACAAGACCCTGCTTATACAAAAAATAGAAAAATCAGCCAGGCACTGAGGCATGTGCCGGTACTCCCAGCAACTTAGGAGGCCGAGGCAGGAGGAATGCAGGAGCCCCGGAGTTGGAGACTGCTATGAGCTATGATGACACCGTGGCACTCCAGCCTAGGTGCCAGAGTGAGACTCTGTCTCTAAAGAAAAAGAAAGAAAAATCCTGTGTTCACTGAACTCCATTGATGATAATATCTTCCTTGGCGTTCTCACTTCCCTGGGCCTTTGTGACCCTCCCCACCCCCAAGCATCCCACTTGTTCTCTTACGCTAAGAGCTTTACTGCTCATCTATATTTATGAGATCCTCTTCCAGTTTCATCCCATTAAATGTCGATATTCCCACAAGTTCCATCCTTGCCCCTCTTTTCTCTTCACCTCTCATGTTTCCTTTGGGTACTATCCCCCATTCTTAGAGCTTCAAAACCACCTTCCTTTCTGACTTCCAATTCTCTATCTCTAGGTCTCAGCTCTAGATTCATAGATCCAATTTCCTACTAGTTATTTTCGCCACATTTTTCACGAGCATTTCAAACTCAACTGGGCTAAAACGGACCTTATCAATAACCCGTTTGTCTGTCTGGGTTGCTATAACAAAATACCATCAACCGGGCAGCTTATGAACAGCAGACATTTACTTCTCATATTTAGTGTCTGGTGGGGGCCCACATCCTCAATCACAGACTGCCCCTTCTGGCTGTGTCTTCACGCGGTAGAAGGAGAAAGGAATCTCTCTGGGGCTTTTACGACCTAAGCACCTCCCAAAGGCCTCACTTCTTAACACCATCGTCTTGCGGGCAGGTATTAGGATTTCAAGATAGGAACTTGGTCGGGGGGACCAACATTTAGACCACAGCATCTTCTAAACCACTTTAAAAAAATTCCTTGTCTTGGTTGGTAGCACACTACCCATTCATGGCAAAAACTGGATTATCCCAGCACCCTAAGCCAACTGCCCCATTCCAGCGAGACACCAAGGTCTCTCGGCCTAATTCATACTCTGCTCTCTATTTCTGCTGTCACTGCTTTAAATTTCTCTTATTTGACATACGGCAAAAGCCTTGTTTTTCCCTATATCATCATCTCATCTGTCCATCCCACCTTCTATTCCATGTTCTCTATAGAACCCTCCGCATTACCCTATAGTGGTAATACACGCTTCCCCATCAGCCTGACAACTCCTGGTGCCAAAAAGACGCTTAACAAATGTTTCTTGTACAATGAATTAATGCGCCATTGTGATAATCCCATCTTTTCAATACAAAATCAAGGTCTTAGATTTCTACTGGGAAATTGAGACAAGCGATTGAAGAAAATAACTGATATTTACTAAACATCTATGATCTGTCAGGAATGATGACAAGCGGCTACATGGCTTCTATCAGTTATTTGGCTCAGAACATTCTTTATCATTTAAAAAACTGACCCCAAGGGAGTAAAGAAAATTGAAGGGGGAGAGTTTTTAAACCATACGGATTTACTAGGCCTCTAGGGAAGAAAAGAACACCCAAGGGAACAGTCTTCAAACCAGAAGGCTTTGTGTTCTTGTCAGTTCAGAATAGTAGTTGGGAACAAGTTGAGTAAATCTGATGAATTACTCATGAAAACAGGTTTGATTTCCACATCTCTCCAGGCAGGTGCTGTATGCCCTTGAGACGCTACAGGACTCTTCAAGTTCATTACCCCAACTTTGCAGCAAGAGAAACCTGGGAAGGTCTCTGAAAGTTTTACCCAATAAAACTACTTCTTGACTTTGTCCAGTGTAACTAAACACCTGTTATCTGCCGGGGCACTTGTTAGGTACAAGATAAAGCAGAGAGCGTTGGAAAGTCCTTTACCCTGGACATTCCTATCTGCACAAGTGTGTAACGATAATCTTTATCCATTATATATTCTGTTCCTTGGTACCCCATGGCGCAAGCTTACCATGTGGCCACAAGAAGGCACAGTCTTAGAGAAGAAATCTGGCAAAAAAACATAACTCTTAAAAAAATCTGTACCCAGAAATTAATTTTTTATCTTTAGTTTAATGAGATTTTTTTCCTAATAGTAAGATTTTTTTTCAAATGGTTGAGAGCAAATATTAGAAATAGGATGCAGTATACAGTGACATGAACACTTAGCTGAAGCAGAAAATTGTGCCCTGAGTATCACATGACTACTTTTTTTTTCCCCCTAAAGCAATACTGTTTACTCGTTAAACTGGTGCAAAGGCCTATCCTATGGGCGACTGGTTTAACGTCACCTATTCCAAGAGACTCAGATGGTTCTAAGCAAATTCAGCTGGGTGTTGAAAACGAGGTTTCATCCACAGATCAAAATTAAGTTACTAGAAAAATCAATCTTTCCAGCGTCTTTCATTTCTAAGGTTCTTCCTTAATAGGTTTCGTATTTCATTTCAATATTTCACTCGAGTTTTGACACGCTAACCAAGGGGCTGTTGAGCTAATAACAAACTCAACCTCATGACAGCTTTCTGAACCGTGGTATGAACGGTAATAAAACATCGCAGCACCAAATGGTCAGTCTGGTTTCACCTCTGAGTGTCTATTTCATGATGGCATTTCGCTGATGCCTTTCAACATCTATTTATGAATAATCTGACTGGCATAGCTAAAGATAATTAAAATTGCTCCAGAGAATGATCTGCATATTCCAAAGGCATTTATGACCATCTCTTTAAAGGGCTGGGAACCAGATGAGACATTTTCAGATGCAGCTCTATGAAGTTTATACTTAACAAGTTTGCCTACTATTTGGCTGTAAAAATCTGATGGAATAGAAATAGACCTTCAGTAGGTATTAGCGAAGAAATGTGATTAAAATATGAAGAAACAGCTTAATATGGTTCAGACGGAATCACTATCAGTCTCAGAAGATCAAGTACAGAATCTGGTGGCAACAGCTGACACGCTGCTTGGTTAGCAAGCAGAGCCTGCTACAAGCGGCGAGCAGATGGAAGCCAGGCTTTCAGCGCATCAGAAGGCAAAAATTGCTTTGAAACCATGTCCGCTGGAAATCATTAACTTCTTTTCCATAATCTCAGCTCCTATCATCTTTTTTTTTTTTAAGACTAAAATGCTAGCCGAGACTTTGTCTTTGAAGGTGTTTATCAGAGAGATGGCATCCGGGGATTTGGGGGAGAAACCCATTTCACAAAGATGATGGCTCTGAACCCACGAGTGGAAACAGATTCCACCGTTCTCTTTCCAGATTGCTACCAAGTCATTCGAATTCCTCGGAAGCTAGTCAGCACCCTGGAAAAAGTTAACAAACAGGCCCTCAGGACCGGACAGCTTATTAGTCAACGACTTAGGCAGAATCCAGTTCAGTGTTCATATTTTATAGGCAAACAGCACGCGGTGTTCAAATATAGTCACGGCAGACATGGCCATGTCCTGCACAGGGAGAGGTGTCATGTTGAAGTAATCCACTGAATCTAAGATGCCACCAATTATACCACCAAAAGAGAAAAAAAAAACGCAGCTACTTACAAAATGCCATCAAGTCTAATAGGAAATCATTTGGTAGAGTTGTTAAAACACAAAAAGTGATGGCCATGTTCAAACAGGTTGAATGTGTACCAAGCACTGTTCTGACCATTTTTCGTGATTAACACATTTAATCCTCGTAAGTACCCCAGGAGGAGGACTCTCATGTTACCCCTTTGACCAAGGCCCAGGAAGATGAAGTAATGTACCTTAACTAGCTGCTAAGGGGTTGACCAGGGAATCAAACCCAGCTGGTCTGACTCCGGCACCTGCAGCCTTCATCCCGTTACCATTCTGCCTCCATCTTGATAATTAACTAACTTGGAACAACAGGACAGGTGGCTCGTTCCTCTCGGAATAGTACTGGGCCAAGCAGGATCCCCTACAGGCGAGTGAACCCCAAGGAAGGACTGTCTCTGAACCAGAAATCCCAACCTCCAAGCAAAAAGTCACTAAACAGAGAGAGGGTCAGGGCTTGAGCCAGGGACCCCTCCCTTCTCTACCTTGGAAAAGTGAACCCCAAAGACCCTGGGGACATGTGACTTATCAACTCATGTCTAAGGATTGACCATCTCATGTCTAAGGATTAACCTGGATGGTCCAAGAGGAGGAGGGACTGCAGACTTCAGAAATGTAAGAATTTAGCACCTTCCCTCCAAGAGAGCTCCCCAAATTACAGTAATTTCTCCAAGAGTCTAACTCTTGGTTCCCCTGAAACATAACTGATACTAAAAGAAGGAAAAAAAAAAAAAAAACCAGCATTCATGGAGCATTTGACATGCACCATCTCACCTAATCCTCCGATGATCCTCTGAATCCGGCACTTTTTCCCCGTTTCACAGTTGGGGAAGTTCAGAACAATGAAGTCCCATTATCGCTCTGCTACAGAGCCCTGCTTTGGACCCTGTCTGGTATGAGGCTGGTGATTTCTCTTAGTCTAGTACATCATCCTACTAAATTGGCCTGGCCAGCTGCTAGCTTTTGGCAGATTCTTTAAGGGACCTCAACCCAAAAACCCCACGACTGTTGGCCCTTTGTGAGGCCCTTCCCTTATAATACTCATCTTAGAAGGTTAGGTTTGTTTGTAGGTAAAGTTGCGTTGGTATTAATGATGAACTTCACATTTTCTAATCGATTATTACTGATATAGGAAATACTACTGGTATTTCCGTACATGAGGAACTCACTCGTTTTAACTACTGAATATTTCATCTATTTCAGAGAATTTGTAAATTCTCTCTAGGTTTCCAATTTAGGCACACTATCTGCAAATTACAAAAATGTTTTATCTTTGGCAACATTCCTTAAACCACAGTTTACTGTTAACGATTTTCATTTTATTTTTAAAAATCATTACAATTTTAAATCTTGATATAATTTCAAACTTATCAAAAAATTCCAAGAATAGTTTAAAAAAAAAAAACACCCAAATTCCTAAGCACCTTTTACCCAGATTCTACAATTGTTAACATTTGCTCTTTTGCTGTGTCATTCACAGTGGCTCATGCCTGTACTGCCAGCACTGTGGGAGGCCAAGGCAGGAGGATCACCTGAGTCCAGGAGTTCAAGACCAGCCTGGGTAACAGAGTGAAACCCTGTCTCTACAAAAAATAAAAAAAAAAATCAACTTTTTAAAACAAGTACATTGCAGATATCAGGTCCCTTGACACCCCCCTCCCTTAGATATTTCAGGGTGAATGTCCTAATTACAAGGACGTTCTCTTACATAACTATAGTACAAGGATCAAAACCAGAAAGTTTAACACTGATATAACGCTATTATCTTATCTACAGTCCACATCCAAATTTTTCCAGTTACCCAGTAATATCCTCTGAGCTATTTTTCTCAAGTTCAGGTTCTAGTCCACAATCATATACTGTATTTAGTTGTTCTGTCTCTTTAACCTTTTTAAATCTAAAACAATTCATCAGCCTCTCTTTGTCTTTCACAACCTCAACAATTTCAGAGACTACAGGCCAGTGGTTTTATTGAATCCCATCAGTTTGAGTTTGTGTGAAGTGTCCCCATGATTAGATTTAGGTTGTGCATTCTGGGGCAGGAATACCACTGGGGTCATGTTGTGTGCTTTTCAGTACGTCATATCATTCCTGACCGTGGTTGGTTCCAGGACTGACAGTGTTCCAAACATTTGGTTAAGGTGGTATACATCAGGCTTTGCTATTATAAAATTATTTACACATCCCCTTTTCATTAATAGGTAACTTGTAGACAAATCCTGAGTCCATGTACATCTCTTCACCAAATTTTTCACATGCTAGTTTCAGGATTCAGTGACATTTACTGCTTAAACCGTGGTTCCAAAGGGCAATTTTCTCCTCCATTTCCAATTATTCCTTCTACATTTATTTGCTCAAACTTACATCACATAAAAAATAATTTCTGTATTGTTAGCCCATGGTAACAACAGTAAAAAACAAATTTAGGCTTTAGAATTCACTATTTCTTTAAAATCTGCCTTTTCTTCAGGCAGAAGCTATATAGTCAAAGTACTGTGTAATTAAGAATTACTTGGGGTGGACTTTTCTTTCTCCTTCTCAATGTGGTTATTTTTTCATTTAAAATCTAGTTAGGTTCATTTATTTCCATTTGTATTTCATTTCAGTATCTTCCACTCCCACCCAATCCCTGTTAATTTGGTTTTATTATTTTTGAGTGTGAAAAACATCAGCATGACTTCAAAAGCTGAACTATTCAAAAAGGTACATTCCCAAAAGCAATGCCTCTCCCTCCATCTCTCCGCCCTCCCCGACTCAACCCCTGTAGGACCCAAGCTCCTTCATTTCTGGTTTGTCCTTTCCATATGTCTTTTCACAAAATAAGCACATAGATGTATACTTCCTTCTTTCCTTTCTTACACTAAGGAGGAAAACCATGGAGGGTGCCACAGAATGGCTCCATCATCACACAGGGACCTGCTTCTGGTCTCCGTGTCATTACAGTTTTAGAGTATGTGTTGCCAAAGTAGGTATTTTTTTTTCTTTTCTTATTGTGTTGTCTAGTTTCTCTCTAAAATGTTGGGGAGTCGAGGTCATAGCAGGCATCCTTATTCCTGACTTGGTTTAGTGTTTAATGCTCAACACAAACTTTTATGAACATCTCCCACATGCCAGGTATCCTGGGTACAACCTCAAATCGGAAAGACTTGGTGTCTACCTTTAAAGATCGTGAAACAGGTTATAGAGAGAGAGTTTAATGACCAATTACACCACCGCATGATAAGCACTGTGGTTTGGGTGGGGGGAGGCACAGATGGGGGGAGTGTAGAAATGGTAAGGCAAGTACACAGCCTGAACGCTAACCCTTAGAAGGATTGTACACTGAGAAGTCTAGTCTGAATCACCTCCATCTGCCTTTTCAAAATTTGAGGACACAACCCAGAGTGTGAAATTACTCAGCGAGAATCTAGAGTTTCTGCAATTTGAAATACCCTGCTCTTCATAAATATATTTTGGGTGAACAGAGTCAATGTTGACATTGGTGGTAGTTATGATTAGGCTAACTCTTTTTCTGTTCCTTTAAATCAAAACATTCCTGAAAAAAGAGAGAAGATGGAAAACTTTTGCTTCATAGCTAAAAACATGAAAAATACACTGTGTGACCTCCAGTAAGTTATACTTCACGGCAACATTTAAGTTATTCTAATTTTTGTAAGGCTTTTTCTTATGACTCTTTTTTGAGACAGAGTCTCACTAGGTCGCCCTTGGTAGAGTGCTGTGGTATCAACTCTTGGGCTAAAGTGATGCTCTTGCCTCAGCCTCCTAAGTAGCTAGGACTGTAGGCGCTGGCCACAACGCCTGGCTATTTTTTGGTGACAGTTGTCATTGTTGTTTAGCAGGCCCCAGGCCGGGTTCATAACCACTGAGCTATGGGGGCTGAACCTCTTATGACTTTTTTAAAGAAAAAAATCTCATATGTAAATAAAAAATTGTTCTGGGGGGATGGTCACGAGGCCCCTTTTAGGGGTGGGCCACAATTATAATAGGGACTTTACCTAACAAATGGAATCAATATAACCTGGTTCTTTGTACCCTCAATAGATCCCCAACAACACAAAAAATTCTTTTAGTTGAAATGTCAGAGAGTAAGAGTATGTTACCTGATGCTTCATTTCCGAGTATGTCAATATGTTATTGCCTTAGAGCAAGGACATAGCCACGATGTAATGACCACAGGCAAGAAATGTAATATTGGTTCAAAACTATACCACACTATTATCCTATATATGGTCCATATTCAAATTTCCCCAATATCTCCTCTAATATCTTTTTTTATTCCCTACACTCACTCTCTCAATTTAGGATCTTCTAATCAAGGAATAGGCATTCCATGTGGTTAACTGAAAGAATTTAGGGTTAGAAGATCCTATATTGGGGGAATGGGTATAGGGAATAAGAAAAGATATTACAGGGACTATTGGGGAAATTTGAATATGGACCATATGTGTGTGTGTGTGTGTGTATTTTTTGAGACAGAATCTCACTTTGTCACCCTCAGTAGAGTGCTGTGGTGTCACAGTTCACAGCAATCTCAAACTCCTGGGTTCAAGTGATTCTCCTGCTTCAGTCTCCTGAGTAGCTAGGACCACAGGTGCCTGCCACAATGCCCAGCTATTTTTAGAGATGTGGGTCTTGCTTTGGCTCAGGCTGGTCTTGAACTCCTGAGTTCAAGCAATCTGCCCGCCTCAGCCTCCCGGAGTGCCAGGATCACAGTCATGAGCCACCGCCCCAGCAACATGGACCATATTAAACTGTCCTTTAATCTAGCACAGTCCCCAGCATTCTGGACAGTTGTTTTGTAGAGCGTCCCTCAACTTGGACTTGTCTGATGGTTTCCACTTGATTGAATCCAGGTTACACATTGCGGCAGGAGGGATCCCCCCAGGATGCTGCATCCTTCTCCTGTGCCACAAGGGAGGTACATTATGTCAGTGTGTCTTATAATTAGTGATGAAACATTTGCGTATTTGACCGAATCCACTAGATTTCTCCATGTTTGTAATGAATACATAATCTCTGCAGTGAACTGGGTGAATATTCTGCTGAAATAGTGTGACTATCCTGCTCCCCAATACTTGTTCCACTTGACGGCTTTTCACACCCACTGATGACTCCTTTGAGTGGATGATTACACAGTAGTTACGAAATGGTCATCCAGATGTTGACACTTGGTCCTGCATTTCTAGCTCCAGCCTGCAGTTTCCAAGTCATGAGTCAGCTCTGCCTTTGCTTATGCTGCTTTTGACCAGTTTACTTAACTGTCTTCCTGACCCTTGGTACTAACGTATCAGCGCAGACAGGTCTGTTTGGATTTTTCTCAGTACCAGCGACCTGCCTGACAGAAAGCAGATGCTACTTTAAGCAATCTCTATTAATAATAATGATTCCTAGCAGTACGTTCTAGCTTCTTTGAATGCAGGGGTAACCTGCGCCCTGACTGTCCCTCTCATGGTCAGAAGTCTAGTCCTCATGCGGGGCAGAAATTCCTTTTGCTCACGTGTTTTTCAAATCCAGCTTTCAGAACACAAATTGTGTGCCACAAATAGCAACGGCTGCATCTTAAGGAATCAGACGTGATCTGTTTGCTATTGTCCTCAAAATGACACCATTAGCCACAGATCGAGGAGGAACATTGACTTTCTACTTCACGGACCAAAGTGGATAATCATCTCTCCAAACTGCAAATGGGGGTGTTTTGTGCAGGTTTCTTTTTAACAGGTACTGACTTATTAGAGAAAATTGCAGATTCTGTAGGTGGCTGGTTATAATAATCTAAGGTTAAAAACAGAACCAAAGAAGTTGAAGACATCAGAGATCATGTCTAAAAATAAAGCAAAGGCTTTTTCCCCCCCTCTCTGTAATCTTCAATTAGAAGCCATTTAAGGAGAAGATAATCAGCTCCAGAGACCTGTAAATATGGATTCTACAGTTCTCGCCGTCACTCCTGCTTTTGAATTTAGTTGAGTACATTTATGGGTTGGTAAATTATTTTGCCTTACATCCATGCATGTTGTCCTCTTGATGTTACCAATTCAAATAAAGCAGTGCTCTGCCTGACCTGTGGAGGATGGGTTTCTTTTTTTTTTTTTTTTTTGAGAGGGAGCCTCAAGCTATCCCCCTGGGTAGAGTGCCATGGCATCACAGCTCATAGCAACCTCCAACTCCTGGGCTCAAGCGAGTCTCCTGCCTCCGCCTCCCAAGTAGCTGGGACCGCAGGCGCCCACCACAACGCCCGGCCATTTTTTGGTTGCAGCCGTCATTGTTGCTTGGCGGCCGGGCTGGGGATTCGAACCCGCCACCTTAGGTGTACGTGGCTGGCGCCTTAGCCAATTGAGCCACAGGCGCCGAGCCAGGAAGGAATTTTTTAAAGACAAAAACCAATAAGGAAAACACAACAGAACAGTAAATCCCATACACAAAGGTAGGAAATAGAGTATTAAATCAACGTCTGCTGTATTTGTGTGATGTTTGAAGTCTTTCCATAGGGCAGTCTAGTTATTGGCGGTAAAAAGAAATTAGCATACAGTTACATATTCCAGAATAATTAGGTTTGATTGGTAAACCTAGAAAGAAAAGAACAATGATTTTTTTTTTTAAATATTGAGAAGAATTATGAGAATTATATTTAATCCAAGAAGTATTTAGGGTGTCAGACTTAGCAAATGAAAGTATTTGATACCTAGTTAAATTTGAATTTCAGATAAACAGTGAATACTTGTTTTAAAAAATTTATTGTTGGGGATTCATTGAGGGTACAAGAAACCAGGTTAATCAGTGAATACTTTTTAAATGTAAGTATGTCATAAGATATTTATGGCATACTTATGCTAAAAATTATTTATTGTTTATCTGAAATTCAAATTTAACTGGGTGTCTTGCGTTATACGTGGCAACAGCAACTTTAATTTAGAATAAACTATTAGTGTGCCAATAACTGTCTTTTATAACCACTTAAATGCTAATATGATATTTTTTTTTATTGAATGGTAACTATGTACATTAATGCACTTCTGGGGTACAGTGTGGGGTTTTCACATCTAATATGATATTTGTATTAGATTAGTTCTTGATTGATTAGGAGGCCCTTAATGACAGTCTTCAAACCAGCATGATTTTTTTTCTCCTAGGACTCTCTAGCACCCAGTACAGAGTAGGTATTTGTGAAGGCAGTGAGAGAGGAAGGGCTGTGACAGGTGGAGTCACAGGTGGCTCAGTGGAGGCATTTAATACAGGCACCGAGTAACAAAAGTCTCAGAGTTGAAAACCCCAGGAAACCAACTCCTCGAGGGCTGGAGGGTCTCAGACACCAAGGAGAGTTACTGGGGGGGCCCTGGGGCTGATGTTAGTTGGTGGTAACTGGGACCACTGGAACCCCAGAAGGGAGAGGCGACAGGAGGAGTTGGGACCCTCGTAGAGGCAGAAACGCTTTGGTTTTTTCCCCTGTTCCATTTGTTACCTCCCATGGGCCAGTGTAATCAGAAACAAGTTGGCAAGGAAGCCTGGGAAGAGTGGTTTGCAGGGTGATGGTATGGAGGGGAACAGCTTGCAAGCAGACGGGCAAGGGACAAGCATTGAAATTCACCCCACTGAAAATACATTTAGACCTGGTTTTTGCCTAGAAGGCGGCTCTGGATTTGCTCACTCATTTGTGTGGTAAATGTTTTTTTGAGCGAATGGGTGAATGAATATTAAAGTAATGTCCCACCCTGGTAAATAGATATTACTCCAAAGGCACCATTCCCTCACAGGCTGAGGGCCCAGATGCAATGTGACTAAAAAAATCACCTTAAGCTCTGCACAGGAAAGAATTGACATGCACTGTAGACTTTAATGTGGGGGTTTAAAGCGATAGAGCTTTCAGAAGCAAACATCATGGATAGTTTCAAGCTCACTGTTGAGTAGACACATCTATTAACAAGGCACAAAAAGTACTTTTTTTTTTTTTTTTGAGACAGAGTCTCAAGCTTTCTCCCTGGGTGGAGTCTCGTGGCGTTACCACTCACAGCAACCTCAAACTCTCAGGGTTAAGTGATTCTTCTGCCTCAGCCTCCCGAGCAGCTGGGACTACAGGCGCCTGCCACTTCACCCAGCCATTTTTTGGTTGTAGTTGTCACTGTTGTTTGACAGGCCCAGTCTGGCTTTGAACCTGCCAGCTCTGGTGTATGTGGCTAGTGCTCTGGCTGCTTGAGCCATGGGCACTGAGCCACAAAAATACTATTAATATGGATAATTTGGACTTCATTAAGGACTTCTTTTATCAAAAGATACTAAACGTATAACTGGGAGGAGATTTTTGCAACACATGCAGCTGACAAAAGATGCATACTTAGAATAGATATACACCTCATACATATACGCATACCTAGAATACATATATACCTCATACTAACAGTGAAAAGGCATACCTAGAATTACATATACACCTCGTACATATACGCATACCTAGAATACATATACACCTCGTACATATACGCACACCTAGAATACATGCACACCTCATACATATACACATACCTAGAATACATATACACCTCGTACTAACAGTGAAAAGGCAAACCCCTCAGTAAAGGCAGTTCTCATGGAGAGGAACCAGACCTCTGTTAGCCAGAATGAGGGAGTGGCTAGAAGGACAGAGCCTGGAGATGAGAGGCCTGGCTGAGAGGCTGGCTTCATTATTTACTGCCTGAGGGATCTAAGACAAATTAATTTCTTGTAACTCATTTCTTCATCTGTAAAATGAAGATAATAGTACTTACCACATGGGGCTGTATTAGTGATCAAAGGAGGGCACACATGTAATGTACTTAGCAGACTGCTTGCCGAATTATTATTGATATTATCATCATCTAATAAGAACATTTGCCTAATCAGAACAATTATTCTTGAAGTATTGGCATGTTTTCATGTATCTGTAATTGTGGGCCTGCCTCTGGTTGTGGGTAGAGAGAGACAAAGATGGAAACACCACTTAGCCTCTGTAGGAGCTTTAAGCTGAATATTATCAGGTGTGAACCTCTTGTTCTGAAAAATAAATTAGTACTTGTTCTTCTAATTTGAATTATTTCTGACATTTTATCCTAGGGAACTATTCTCTCAACCCTGTTGGACACCTCAGTGGTGGCAATTCCATGGTGCAAACTACAGGTGTCCCACCTGTGTCTGTGCGGGAAGTGGCTCCCCATGCTGGGGAGCTTTCTCAAAGCCATGAGCCCAGTCACTTGCCAAAGGCCCTTCAAGCCACCAGAACAGTAGGGCTGCAGAAATGTTTTTTACAAATCAAAGGCATGACCTGTGCATCTTGTGTGTCTAACATAGAAAGGAATCTGCAGAAAGAAGCTGGTAAGAGCCCTGCGCCCATGTTGAACTTGGGAACGCTGTCTGTAGACCTCGTATTCTCCTTTCAGGATCCTCAACTGTATTTATCAGTAGCTCTGATAACCTGGTGGCAAGTTCATTATATGATCCTGTTAAATGTGTGGCTGATGTTCTTGTACAATTAACATTCTTTTCTTTAAGAAGCACTTAGTTTGAGATAGACTATATCTCTGAGTAAGTTAGCCATGGAAAATAACAATTTAAAGATAGACTTCTCAATTAGCTTGTCCTAATATTATTTTCTGTTTTCTCCCTCCCATCCCATTAACCAGTTTATAAGTCACTAACTAGCCTATATTTTGTGTAGAAGTTCCAATTTCCCATATTCTGTCCTATTGTCCCTGTAAACCATAGAACGTTGTAGAAAGGCCAAAGTTTTATCCTCCACACTACATTCCCAATGCTTTTAAACCTGAAAGTACAACAAAAATCCTGTGCCATTTTTTTGTTTGGAGTTCTTTCTTTCTTTTTTTTGAGACAGAGACTCAAGCTGTTGCCCCATGGCATCACAGCTCACAACAAACACTTGGGCACAATCGATTCTCTTGCCTCAGCCTCCCAAGTAGCTGGGATTACAGGTGCCTACCACAACACCCAGCTATTTTTTGTTGCAGTTGTCATTGTTATTTAGTTGGCCCAGGCTGGTGTATGTGGCTGGTGCCGTAACCACTGTGCTATGGGTGCTGAGCCTGGAATAATTCTTAACTATGACGCAGCCTTGCCTGCAGAGTCACTTTCCTTCCTCATCCCAGTGGTTCCATGTATCTTTCTGCTGGCACTCTGCTGTTGAGAATCAACCCTAAATTTGGTGATACAGTTTTCTAGCCTCTTGTTTACCATCCTTTTCCCCTGTGGCCTGCAGCTGGCTGTGAATGCTCGTGGACGAGCAAAGGTGGAAGCTGATGAGCATGATTTTCATGATCTCTGTCACCACAGATAACCATTCAGAGCCAGCTGTAGGCTGTGGTTGGACTCTTCTGCAAGGTTGTAGCTTCCTGGAGCTCCAGGATGACTGTTTCCAAATTGAGGTGTCACGAGGAGGAGTTAGTGCCTTTCTCACTCCAGGGCTGGCTGCTCATAAAAGTAACCTATAGTCCCCTGGTGCCTGTGTTTCTGTTCCTAACTTGGATCATCCATTTTTGCATGCTTTCCAAAGCACATCATTCCTTTCATTTATTTGAATGAGATTTCTCTCCACCCTCCATCCCTCTCCAAGCTAACACAATAGTATTAGCAAGATAGTCTGAAACTTCTTTTTCACTCCTGAAAGTTATTAGAAATGAAAAAAGTGTAAGAAAAACCACTTTTGAAAATTATTCTCGGCTTGGTGCCTGTGGCTCAATTGGCTAAGGCGCCAGCCACATACACCTAAGGTGGCGGGTTCGAATCCCCAGCCCGGGCCCGCCAAACAACAATGATGGCTGCAACCAAAAAATGGCCGGGCGTTGTGGCGGGTGCCCGTGGTCCCAGCTGCTTGG
>CAUYQV010176249.1:0-11711 GCA_963574575.1 Galagoides demidoff
GCGCCTGTGGTCCCAGCTACTTGGGAGGCGGAGGCAGGAGACTCGTTTGAGCCCAGGAATTGGAGGTTGCTATGAGCTGTGATGCCAGGGCACTCTACCCTGGGGGACAGCTTGAGGCTCCATCTCAAAAAAAAAAAAAAAAAAAAAGAATTACATAACCAAATCTAATTATTTTTCTGCATTTATCTTAATCTCATCAGCAGGCTTTTTCTTCTTTCTCAATATACCCCTCTCCTCCCTCAACTTCTGTGACTCTGATGTTCGTGTTTTCCGCCTTCCTCCCTAGACACTCCCTTCCAGTCTCCTTTTACTACCTCTGTCTCTCCTTTTCTATCTAAACTTTACTGTTGGTGTGCCTCAGGACTTTTTTTCAACTAACAGACTAACAAGATTTCAATTAATTCCATCATTCAACAAATATTAGAACCATTCCACATTCCACTGTTTCTTCAGTGGTCATCCTAATTTCAGAAGCAGGCCCTTAGCTATCCTGGCACAGCAAGCAAGGAAGCCTCCTGGGGTGGAAAGCTCCCACTCACCATGCTGTCACAGTAGAAGCTGCCATCACGATCACTTTGAAACACCATAACAATATTAATTACTGATTTTGGTACTTATTCTGAATCATAAATTTCCCTTAGATTAGTGTTTCTCAACCTTGCAAATACTGCAAACCTTTAATGGAGTTCAAAGGGCTCGCGACCCACAGGTTGAGAACTGCTGCCTTAGATGTTAGACCAACACCATCCAAAAGACTATAGGGAAATTCTCATGTACAACTGATGGAAAAGGAAAAAATATATATTTGGAATTTAAGTTGGCAATATCACAATTTTAAATGCTGATGTTCTTTGAACCAATAATTCTACTTCTAGAAGTTTATTTTATACAAACACCTGTATAAGCACACAAAGATGTACACAAGGATGTTTAATGCAGCACTGTTTGGAAAAGTTGGAAATAATCCATTGCATCCTCAATGAGGGCTGGATAAAATAGGAGGTCTTTCTAATACTATACAACCATTAAGGAAAAAGGAGTGAAGGTATTTATATAAGCATTGTTTTACTTATGACACGTTTTAGCTTGCAAATAGTCCAAATCAGCCTTTAAAATTTTTAACATAAGTTCAGATTTACCAAATTTGCATGAGTACACATAGAACACTTCATATTCTTCACTTAGATTCTTCAAATGTCCCTCATTTACTTTATTGATTTCTCATTTCTTACTTCAGTGTGCATTCTCAAATCAAGAATGTTCTCTTATAACCCAGACTAAGTACCAAAATCAGAAAATTAATATTGTTATGGTGTTTCAAAGTAAAATTTTCTTTTTTCTTAAGGGATGGAGTCTTGCTCTTGCTTGGGCTGGTCTCCAACTCCTGAGCTCAAGCAATCCATCCACATCTACCTCCCAGATTGCTAGAATTAAGGCGTGAGGACTCACCCAGCCACATAAAATTTTAGAGCCCAAGTTTCACTCAACTTAAGCCTTTTTAGGTGTGGAATTCTGTTCTGTGCTCCTCCACTTAAGTTGCTGTTTTCTAACGGCCAACTGCATGGCAGGTACCACTGTTTTATATCCTTTCTTATATAACTATCACAACAATTCTGCAAGTATTATTTTCAATTTCAATTTAGAGATGAGGACTCCAAGTCTCAAATAGGGGGAAGTGTTCCAAAAGATCAAAAGGTTAGTAAATGGTACAGGAATTCTTATCCCAACTCCTTTCAACTACAAAGCAAAAGTTCTCCTAAATCACTAAGCCTCTAACTGGTAGGCTGGGCAGGTTGGATCAGGCCTGTAATCCCAGCACTCTGGGAGGCCTAGGCAGAAGGATCCCTTGAGCTAAGGAGTTCGAGACCAGCCTGAATAAGAGCAAGATCCATAAAAACAGAAAAATTAGCCAGGTGTTGTGGCAGGCACCTGTAGCCCCAGCTACTCCAGAGGCTGAGGTAGGGTCATCGCTTGAACCCAGAAGCTTCAGGTTGCTATGAGCTATGACACCAGGGCCTTATAGCCTGGAGAAGAAATTGAGACTGTCTCAAAACACACACACACACCCCTGATCACATTACAGAAATTAACGTTTCTCTAGCACCTCTCTAGACAGACCTTTTCAAAAGTGATAGGGGTCTTATTTTAGTGAAAACTGGCACAAAGCACCGTAGCTGGATTTCAGACTCAAGATGTTTCTAGTGTTTGCTCTATCGGAGAGTGGCGGGGTTTCACCAAACGAAGAAAAGATATTTCGGGGGCCCACCCCAGAGATTTGATTTTTGTCTACTGTGAATGGGCCCCACGAACGTCCCACATTAAACCTCTCTAGCTGAATCTGGTGATACGCCTGGGATTTACCCTCCCTCAGGCCCCGTGAACTCAGCTGATTTCCCAACTGCGACCCGTAGGACGAAGGCGCAGGGATGGTTATTCCGATTTCACAGAAGGCCAGAGAGGACATATGATTCGCCACCGCCATACAGCTTAGAGGACCAGCGGCTCGGGAACCAGCCCCCGGCTTCCTCACCTCCAACCCCGCACGGCGTCCCCGCGCCGAGGCCCCTCGGCCGTCCGACCCGCGTCCTCCGCCGGCCGCAGGCAGGCCGCGCGCCCGCCCAGACGCGGGAAGGGGAGGCCGGCGCTTTCAGAGCCGCACCTCGTCACGCCTCCCCCCTTTCCAAGCCAGCGCAGAGGAAGCCGCGGGGTCGGGAAAGAGAAACGCACGCAGGCGGGAGCCCCACGCCGTTACCGCCCTCTCACCTCAGCTTTCAGTCTAGCCGCGTAACCACCTTCTCCACCGCCGGCCAGACCGACTTCCGAGATGCGTCTCCAGGAGCAAGTTAACAACACTGCCTCTGATTGGCTGCAAGAGCTGGCCTTTAACTGAGGCGCTAGTCCCGCCTCAGACCCACCGCTTGCTAGTGCGCGTGCGTAATTCTCCGCCCTTCCCCGCCTTTACCCGCCCTTTCCCTGCCTTAGTCTTCCTCGGTTTCCCCGGGCTGGATTGCTGTTGTGTCAGTTTAGCTCTTAGTAAACTCAAACTCCTGGTTTGGAGCAGTCCTCCTGCCTCAGCCTGCCAAGTAACTGGGACTGCAGGCACCTGCCATGACATCCGTTTAATTTTTTCTATTTTTAGTAGAGAAGGGGTCTTGCTCTTGTTCAGGCTAGTCTGGAACCCCTTGAGCTCCAAGGGATCCTCCTGCCTAGGCCTCCCAGAGTGCCAGGATTGCAGGCGTGAGCCACCAGCTCTGGCCTTGTTTGTACTTTATTTTATTTTATTTTATTTTATTTTATTGAGACAAAACTCACAGCAACCTCAAAAACTTGGGCTAAAGCGATCTTCTTGCCTCAGCCTCCCAAGTAGCTGGGACTAGAGGGACCTGCCACAACGCCCAGCTAGTTTTTCTGTTTTTTAGTGGAGGTGGGGTCTCACTGTTGCTCAGGCTGGTGTCCAACTCCTTATCCATCTTTCTTGGCCTCCCATAGTGCTAGGATTACAGAACTGACCTCTTTGTACTTTCAGTCAATAAATGTAGCAGCTGGTAGCTCTACTCCTTTTTTCTTTTTTTCCTTTTCTATTTAATGTATAAAATTAAAAGACACCCATAAGTCTTAACATAAAAATTCAAAAACACAAATAAGCAGGTATTTTTTAATTAAATTAACTGTAACCCCATTAACGTTTAAGAAGTGAGATTGGATTCTGATTATTTGCTATTTTATTTATATATATATTTAATCTGGAAATATTTGCGAACATGATTGTGAGTGGATAATATATTGTTAATCTCTGTTTCTTCACCATCCATTCACTTTTATTTTCATTTAGGAATTCAGAGACATCTATAAGATCTCCAGGCAACGAATTGACAGGTTTAAAAAAAATTAGACATAAAAGTCAGGAGAACCACTTAAGCCCAGGAGTTTGAGGTTGCTTTGAGCAGGGCTTAGGCCATGTACTCCAGCCTGAGCAACAGAGTGAGACTGTCTCAAAAAAAAAAAAAAAAAAAACTTGAAGATTGCTTTTGGAGGTTATTTTCACAAGAAGTGTCATAAATTTTATTCACAAGAGTCTTAAAAGAGCATGTTACCCATAAAAAATAAGATTGTTATGCTGATGACAGTTGTCAGCTTTACCATTTTAAAAATAAGCCTTAGTTTCATGTTTTAAAACTCACTATGGAGAATTCCAAATATACTCAAAACTAGAAAGAAAGGTATACTCACCACCAAATTTCAACAGTTATTCATAGACACCATTTAATTTCATCTCTATAAACATTTCAGCGTGCTTCTTTAAAAATTAAAAGTTTCTTTAATCATTGTCTCATTTAAAAATAAATTGATAATTCTTTAATATCATCAAATATTGTGTTGGTATTTGAATTCAGATACTTTCAGAGTCCATCCTTTTCATCTGGTTGATGTGTCATTTAATTACTTTTTTTTTTTTTTGAGACAAGAGCCTCAAGCTGCCACCCTGGGTAGAGTGCTGTGGCATCATAGCTCACAACAAACTCCAACTCCTGGGCTCAAGTGATTCTCCTGCCTCCGCCTCCCAAGTAGCTGGGACTATAGGTGCCTGCCACCAAGCCTGGCTATTTTTTGGTTGCAGCTGTCGTTGTTTGGCAGGCCCAGGCTGGATTCAAACCTGCCAGTTCAGGTGTACGTGGGCAGGCGCCTTAGCCTCTTGAGCCACAGGTGTCAAGTCTAACTACCTTTTGATTTACAGGTTCCTTACCCCATGTCAGTGCCCCCAACACACACACAGCAATTTATTCTTCAAAGAAATCCATACACCTTTGATCACTCCCCAGTCAGGCTTTTCTTTCCCCCACGGACACCAGTTTGTCGTATACCACTGACTTGAGTGGTCATTCCCAGCCCTCATTTTACTCCATTCCTCAGCAGCATTTGGCACATGTCATCATCTGGATTCTCCCAGGGGTCGATTCTTGAACCACCTCTCAATCAGATATCACCCAGAAATCACCCTGGAAGACCTCTTCTCTGCATTCCAGATCCCCATATCCAACAGTGGTAGATATCCTTAGTCAATTATGCTTCACTCATTTTTGCAAAGGCTCAAGTCTAAGGAGTCTTTTCTCTCCTTTTTCTGCATGCTTCCCCAAAACTACCACACCAGTCTTTGTATTAGTTCTGTTTAAAAATAAGTAAATCCTAAATGTGACTAACTTTTACCATTCCCACTGCTATGGTCCTAGGCTATGCCACCACTATGTCTTAGCTAGACTTCTGAAACAATTTTCACTTTGTCCTCCCTCAGCCTATTTACTACACTGTCAAAATATAAGTGATCTTATGATTCTTCTATTCAAAATTCTCCAAGGTTTTTTATCACTTTTAGAATAAAATCTGTTGTACTCCCCATGGTCTGTATAAGGCCTGAGGAAATTGCCAGGCATACTCCTGCCCCAGGGCCATTGCATTTTCCCATATATTTTCATGCTTCACTTCCTTAGTTCACTGGGTTCTCTGGTCAAATGTGACTTCAAAGCATTCTTCCTGGGCCACCTTATACAAAATAGCATGCCCCAATCATTCTTTTAGGGCAGTGGTCCTCAACTTTCCTAATGCCACAGCCCTTTAATACAGTTGCTGTGGGTCACAACCCACGGGTTGGCAACCAATGTTTTAGGGGATGCCCCCAAATCCCTTACGACATATTATCCATCCTTGATAGAACTTACCTGAAGTCATCTTATGTAGTATTTTTTTTTATTGTTTTTCTTCCCCATCAAAATGTCAGGTTTATGAGTAAAGGACATCTTTCTGTTTCGTTTACTTCTGTATTCCTAGAATCTTAACCAGTGCCTGAAATTAGCAAATACTCAATGAATGTATTGAATATGTATACAATGACTATAATCATGATTTTTAACAGAATACATAATGTGACCTTTTTTTCTCTCTCTCTCTCCTTTTTTTTTTTTAATGCAGTATTTGGCCAGGGCTGGGTTTGAACCCACCACCTCTGGCATATGGGGCCAGTGTCCTACTCCTTTGAGCCACAGATGCCACCCTTTTTTTTTTTTTTTTTTTTAGTAAAGATGGAGTTTTACTTTTGCTCAGGCTGGTCTCAAACTCCTGAGCTCAAGTAATCCTCCCACCTCAGCCGCCCAAGTGCTAGGATTACAGTAGTAAGCCATAGTGCGTGGGGCCCATCATGTGACTTCGATGGATACAGCACAGTCCACTTAGCCAAAGCCACATTGCATGAAATCATTTTTCTCCCAATTTTTATTATTATAAGTGCACTGGGCAATGAACATCCCAATGCATGTATGGTTGTGCATGTGTCCAATTTTTTTCTTTGAGATAAATTTCTAGAACTAGAATTACTGGACCCAAAGGTACAGTGATTTCCATTTAGTGACAGGATCAAGGCTGGAACCTAGGAGCTTCAACTCTTAGTCTTTCCAATAAACCACAAATGAAAAATGGTTACGAAATCCATATCATGAGAGAAGCTAGTGAAAATATGGTGTGTAATACAAAGGTATTTATGAGATTATATATACAGAATCTAAATGAAAAGTTTATTGCTTAACAAGGAATATGCTCAATTCAACGAATCTTTATTGCATGTCTACCGTACCAGATGCTGGTCTAGAAGTTTAAAATGACATTAAATAGCCCTATCTTCTAATGGAGAGATGCAAGCACTAAGTATGTACATAAAGAAATAAGAACTGCAAATAGTGATCAGGGCTATGAGGAAAAATATATTACAGACCAATGTGATAAGGATATAAGTTAGTGGATAGCGACTTTATACAGGGTGGTCAGAGTAGCCTCGCACAGAAAGTGACTTTGGAAAGAAGACACAAATGACGAAAAGCAATGAACTGTGCAGAGACCTGGAAGACAGCAAGTGCAAAGAGCCTGAGGAAGGCCAATTGTTCCAAGTGCTGAACAATTGAACTTCCATATGCAAAAATAAAGAGAATCTCACCTTACCTGCACCGTATCCAAAAATTAACTCAGAAAGGATTATAGACCTAAATGTGAAATTAAAATTATAAAGCCTACAAGAACAAAAAAAAGAGGAAAATTCTTTGTGATCTTGGCTTAGGCAAAGATTCTTGATGGGATAGACAAAGTATAACACATTGTGGGTGGTTGAGTCATCACTAATGCATTTTTCCCTGCAGTCTGCAGGACAGTTTCAGGGCCTAATTATCATTCTCTGTTATTGTTGTTGCTTCAAGAGTACTTACTGACATTATCACTAGCAACAATCTCAACAACCCAGATTCTGCAGAGCAAGTAGAAGGAAGAGGCCGGTGCTTGCGCTTTGCTTTGCCAGCAACATATTTTCTTACCACCAGGGGGCAGCAGTAACCCTGGCGTTAAGGAAACCCAGTTTAAACTGGTCTCGCTGGAGAACATTTGTCAGTTGTTTTTAGCAGGCTGAAGAACTTCCAATGAACTTAGAATCCCGCCAAAAAGCAGGTAAGCCCTTTTGAATTATTTGTTGTAGCTTACACTGTTGACGTCTACATTTACGTTATTATGAAAAGAAAAAATAGCCATGCCATTGTCCTGTTTTTAGAATCATCACAAAACCTATTCATTTTATTGGTTGGCTGATTGATTTGAATGTGTAGAAACACATTCCCAAAGGATCTGGGGTATACCCAATCTATTGAACGTCTATCTCAAATGTGATCTTCTCCAAAAGTTTTTCCAAGTTCGCCCAAATAAAAGTTAGTCCTATCCTCGTTCACAGCCTCTTCTCTTTACTTACAGCACTTCTCTTACCTTCAGTTGTTATTATCCGTCTCCTTTACATCCATGGCTATAGTTAAGCTCCTGACTTGTGTGGGCATCAGCTCTGACAATTCCCCAGAGCTGCCTTGCACATAGCCTACACTGAATGCATTTCTCTTGAAAGATGGATGTTGAACAAAAGCAAAATAAAGAAGAAAAATCTTCATGTTTCCTGAATGGTGAGTGTGTACAAATATGAGCTACCTGCTTTTAGTATAGCTTCACATCAAGTGTAAGTTGTGAAAAACATTTGCGGCAGGTGCAAAATTAAGGGAGTAACAAAACTCAGTAATCAAATAATATCTGAATGCAATATCTTATTTTATTGTTTTGTTGTTTTAACTTTTTTTTTGAGGCAGTCTCACTCTGTCACCCTCAGTAGACTGCCATGGCATCATAGCTCATAGCAACCTCCAACTCTTGGGCTCAAGTGATTCTCTTGCCTCAGCCTCTCAAGTAGCTGCCACAACACCCAGCTATTTTTAGAAATGGGGTTTTGCCCTCACTCAGGCTGGTCTCCAACTCCTACGCTCAGGCAATTCACCAGCCTTGGCCTCCCAAATTGCTGGGATTATGGGTATGAGGCACCATTCCTGGCCCAAATGAAATATTTTAAAAAACAAAATTAAGAACAAAAATCCATGAGGGAAAAATACTATAATTTTTTTTTTTTAATACATGGTTTGGCTCTGTTGCCTGGGCTAGAGTGCAGTGGCATGATTATAGCTCTTTGTAAACTTAGTGCCCAGCCAAGTAGTCCTCTCTCCTCAGCTCCATGAATATCTTGGACTATAGGCACATACCCTCATGCCCAGCTAATTTTATTTTTTTCCAGGGATGGGGGGGGTCTTGCTACATTGCTCAGGCTTGTTTTGAATTCTTGGCTTAAAGTGATCCTCTTGTCTTGGCCTCTCAAAGTCCTAGGATTATAGGTGTGAGCCACTGTGTCTGGCTATTTTGTTTTATTTTCCCTTTTAAAACTTTACTAGAGTTAGGAAGTATAAGTTGAATTTCACTACATGTATATATTGTATAGTGGTGAAGTCTGGGCTTTGATGTACCTATCACTGGATTAGGAGTTCACATACCACCATTTAAAGATGGGAGGCCCTTCCATGCGACTCTGGCATTCAGAGACCAGAATTATTTTTCTGACAGCCTGAGTGGAAATACCCTGTGAGACAAGTTTTCAGAGTTTGATGATGTTTTCATTTTCTAAAAATTCATTCATTCATCCAACATTTATTGCTCACCTTCTGAATGCCAGTACTGTCCCTGGTGCTATAGATACAGTGGTGCAACCCATTGCAAGCCCAGGTGCCGCTTCTCTGCAGTTATCTGAGAAAGTCTTTACCTATTTGGTTCCAACCCTGCCTCAGGTCCAAGATGAACTTCTTTTAGAACTTTGGGCCTTTGACAGAGACAGATTTTATTAATTCAGACCTCTACATGCACATTTACTCCATCTAAACTCCAGCCTATGACTTGCCCAGGATTTGGCTGTCTTCTTTCTAAGTCTTTTTGCCTTTGTCTTCTGCCATCACTGGCATCTAATCCCAATTTGACCTTCAACGTTAATTAAGGGGTGCTGAGAAACCCTCCTGTTCAATCAGGGAGGATCAGAGTGGAAAAGATCTGAGATTCAGGAGCTCTGGGTTCAATCAGTCTGATGAATCTCGGGCCAGCCTCCTTTCTTCTCAGTAAAATGAGAATCTCAAGTAAAAGCAAAGGACTCTAAGTCACAGAAATGCTTTCCAAGTGTACCCTGAGGAAAATAAGAGCCAAACTTGTGGGATGTCAGACTGCTCACCCTAAGCACCCTTCTCTTCATCTTTTTTGTGTACTAGGTTTCACTTAAAATTTCATATTTTTTAAAAAATTTTAAAACAAGATGTGGCAAAAGTTTAACAACCACTGAATCATATGTCTCCAAATTTCTTTGAGATCTGACATTGATTAGTTCTATCAGTATGTGCCTATGTATGTATTTTTTATTATATACAAATTAGAGATGGCAATCTCACAGATTTCAAAGAGCATTCAAAGATCCGTGTCGGTGGTAGGGGGACCTGTTCTTCCCAGGGGCTGAAATAAATTGCTCTGTAATTCCATAACTAGTCTACCTTATAAGTAGACTTTATAAGACCACTTTTTAAAGAGCACTTTTAGGTTAACGGCAAAACTGAGCTGAAAGTGGAGAGTTCCCATACACTGCCACCCCGCGCGTACTCACAGAATCCCAGTTAATATCCCATACACCCCCAACATCAACCTCATGCCACAGTGGTGCATTTGATGTTGATGAATTAACACTGACACATCATTAGCACCTAAAGTTCACACTTGGGTTCACTCTCAGTGTGGTACATTCTATGAGTTTTGACAAATATATGATGACATGGTGTCCACCATTATACATGTAATATCACAGAGAATAGTTTCACTGCCCTAAAAATTTCTCACGCTCTAGGGAAGTCATCCTTCCCTCCCACCGAATCTGAAACTCACTGATCTTTTTACTGTCTCCATAGTTGGACCTTTTCTATCTAGAATCATACGGTCAATAGCCTTTTCTGATGGGCTTCTTTCACTTGGTAATATGCAGTCAGGGGTTCTCCATTTTTTTGTGTGACTTCACCAGTCATTTCTTTTTAATCACTGAATCAATCATGTTTCATTGTCTGGATATATCACGGTTTATCCATTCACCTCCTGAAGAACATCTTGGTTGCTTCTAAGTTTTAGCAATTGCGAATAAAACTGCTGTAAATATCCATATGTAAGGTTTTGTTTTGGGGTGGTTTTTTTTTTTTTTTTTGAGACAGAGTCTCGCTATGTCAGCCTGGGTACAGTGCCGTGGTGTCACAACTCACAGCAACCTCAAACTCTTGGGCTTAAGTGATTCTCTTGCCTCAGCCTCCCAAGTAGCTGGGACTACAGTCGCCCGCCACAACGCCTAGCATTTTTTTTTTTTGGCCGTTGCTGTTTTAGCTGGTCTAGGCCAGGTTCAAACCCACCAGCCTCTGTGTATGTAGCCAGCACCCTACCCACTGAGCTATAGGCACCGCCACATGTGTATGTATTTATGTGGACATAAGTTTTCAACTCATTTAGGTAAAAACCAGGAAAAATGATTGTTGGATCATATGGTAAGAGTATGTTTAGGTTTTAAGAAACTACCAAAGTGTCTTCTAAAGTGGTGATACCATTTTTCATTCCTATCAGCAACGAATGAGAGTTCCTGATCTTCCGTATCCTAGTTCATTGTGGTCAGTCATTTAGATTTTAGTCATTTTAATAGGCTTATATCGACAACTCGTTGTGGTTATAATTTGGTTTGCTTTGTTTTGTTTTTGCAGTTTTTGGCTGGGGCTGGGTTTGAACCCGCCACCTCCAGCATATGGGGTCGGTGCCCTACTCCTTTGAGCCACAGGTGCCGCCCCTGGTTGTAATGTGTTAATGACATATGTTGTTGAACATCTTTTCATATGCTTATTTGCCATCTGTATATCTTCTGTATAAAATTTTTAATTTGAAGTATTGGTAGATGTACTTGTAAGAAATAATATGGAGAAATCTCTTGTATACCTTACCTGGTTTATTCTACTGGTAATATCTTACAAAACTATACAATATCACAACCAGCATTTTGACATAAATATACTTAAGACAAATTCTACCAATATACTTAAGACAAATTCTATCTACAAAAGGGACCCTCAGGATGTCATTCTATATTACAACCACTTCCCTCTTGTCCCCAACCTCTTCTTAACCCCTGGCAACCACTAATTTGTTTCCCGTTTATAGACTTCCTTTGTTTCAAGAGTGTTATATAAATGGAATCAATGAATTATGTTACTTTGGGGGGATGGCTTTTTGCAGTCAGTATAGTTCTCTGGAGATTCATTGGA
>CAUYQV010176250.1:0-27209 GCA_963574575.1 Galagoides demidoff
GGGCCCGGACTGGGGATTCGAACCCGCCACCTTAGGTGTACGTGGCTGGCACCTTAGCCAATTGAGCCACAGGCGCCGAGCCTGAGAATTTTCTTAATGATAAATTTTATGTCAATCAAATTTCAGCAACCCCAAAAATAAACAAATGGGATTTGATCAAACTAAGAAACTTCTGCACAGCGAAGGGTACCACAGCAAAGGCAACCAGACAGCCTTCAGAATGGGAGAAGATTTTTGCATGTTATGAATCTGACAAAGGGGTGGCAACTAGAATCTACAGAGAACTCAAATTAATCAGTAAGAAAAGAACAAACAACCCCATTTCTTTATGGGCAAGAGACTTGAACAGAAATTTTTCTGAAGATGACAGATAAATGGCCAATAAACACATGAAAAAGTGTCCATTGTCTCTAATCATCAGAGCATGGCAAATCAAAACCACTCTGAGATATCATGTAACCCAGTGAAATTAGCCCAAAGTCCCCAAACTGCAGATGCTGGTGTGGATGTGGAAAGAAGGGAACATATTTTCACTGTTAGTGGGACTGTAAACTAATACAACTTTTATAGAAAGAAGTGTGGAGAATTCTTAAAGAACTAAGAGTCGACCTTTCATTTGGTCCTGCAATCCTGTTACAAGTATCTATCCAGAAGAACAAAAATCATTTTACCACAAGGACATTTGCACCAGAATGTTTACTGCAGTTCAATTCATAATTGCCAAGTTGTAGAAGGAATCCAAATGGCCATCAACCCATAAATGGATTAACAAACTGTGGCATATGTATACCACGGAGTACCATTCAGCCATAAGAAAAGATGGAGACTTTACATTTTTTGGATTTACCTGGATGGAGTTAAAACACATTCTTTCTAGTAAAGTTCCATCTCAAGAATGGAAAAAAATCCAATGCAATCAATACTAATAAGAAACCAATATATAAGCAACTACACTCCCACACGAAAGATAAAACACAAATATAGTCTAGCAAGAGTGAGGGGAGAGGGGAGGGGAGAAAGCAGGGCGATTGGCGAGATCTCACCTAATGTGCACAATATGATGGTGTTCAGCCCACCCTCTGGGTGAAGGGTTCGACTACAACCTCAACTTTATCTTAGAATTGAAAACAATGTAACCTCAACATTTGTATCCTCATATTAATTTGAAATTAAAAAATTTATGCCAATCAAAACAACTCATTCTTTAAAAATATATATATACACACATATACATTTTTTGTTTACTTTTTTACCTTTTTTTCTCTAGTAGAAATACAAAATTTTGCTTTTAAATCTAAATGATTTTCATCTCATAATACTGATGTTAATTATGGATAACACGTGTAAATCACATATTTTGTGGCAACTTAATTTCCATATTATTCATTTTGCTTTTTCAATTTTAATTTTCTAAGGGTAGATGCTTGTGCAATTTCAAATTTATTAAAATTCTAAATTACTTGATAAATAAAAATTGAATATCATTCTCAGCCATGCATTAATCCTCTGAATCATCATGGAAAATAACTGCTTTAAACTGATTTAAATTTTAATTTAATTAAGACAGAGTTATCTAGTTGTATTTAATTTATAATATCTCTTAAGAAACAAATTTTTTTTAAATAATTTAGTTGATAAAATTTAACTCAGTCATCTAGACCTCCATGTTAAACCCAAAACTCTGAAATACAGACATTGTGAATAATTTGAAGGCAGAGGAAGGTCAAGGCCTGACAGAGGCATTGATCAGAACCTAGGCACAGTCAAGGTAACCGATGTGTATAAGATTCACCTAACCGTTTGTTTTATTAAGATGGACAGAAGAGAGAGAGCATGATGATTAGCATCATCATCTTACTGCTATTATAAATTTAACTTTCCTTTATTTATTTTTTAAAGAAATAAGTATACCAGAGTGTGTACAAATCGGGGGGGTGGGGTTGATGAATATGGATAAAGTAAGCACACCTATGTCCACTATTTAGGTGATTTGAATAATATTTTCATTTTTTTAAACACATACAAGGTTGAACTAAGAAATAAGAACATATTTTCATATCCGTAATCTGTAATTTCAGTAAATAACAGATACATCAGATGATCCTCTTTAAATTCTTTCACTCATTTTGGCAAATCAAGAATACCATGCACATATGTTAAGAATGGCATGCATATTTTAGGTAAATAGTATTCTATGAAGGTGAAGTAGTAAACACTTTAACAAGCAACTAAAATACCCATCTCTCTTGTCTGTTTCCCTATTTAGTGTGTGTTTGTGTATGTGTATAGCTTGATAGTCTAGTTGAACAGCTTTTATAATCAACAATACAAAAAAGAATCAAAGAATCATTTTATTTTAACTGTAAGAATGGTTAGAATAAGCTTAAACAACTAAGGTCTTTAGTTTGCAGCACTGATATTCTTTTATTTGTATGACTTACTATGATACATTGATTTATATTGATTTTAGACTATATCATGCTCCAAATTACATTACTTCATAACTGCATCAGGAAAGTATTAGTGCTCAGTTAATAAAGCTATTATATTCTGTATAACAATACAAACTAATAACGTATTTAATTAGAAAATAAAGATTTTAAATTCTAAGAAGCATCACCAATTTTTTCTAAGGATACCTGCAGTAATAAATGCACTCATACATTAGACCATGTTTGTGGTTGTCCTCCTAGAACACTCAATGCATTGTTTATTTATAGTAAAAGAAATAAACATCACTTTGGGTTTCATCTCTCATACTAAATGTTCTACACATATTAACACAATTGCCTTTTCAATTAATTACCACACACAAAACTAGATCCAATTTATTTAATACAGAAAAGTTTTTTGTTCTATGAGAAAATATTATAGAATTTTAAAGAGCTGGGTGTGACTACAGAGACAATTCCATCTAGTTCATTTGTTACAATTAGTGAAGTTTGAGTACAGGAAATACCCGAGTTACAAACATCCAACTTATGTACAACTCACCCTTACAAACAGGGGTTATTACAATAAGCCCTAAGTTACAAACATCCTCTTGCACTTACAAAGAGAGGTTATTACAGGTAATAGGTAAATATACCTGTTCCAATTTACATACAAATTCAACTTAAAAACAATCTTACAGGACCTACCTCGTCTGTAACCCAGGGACTGTCTGTACACAGTTAATTAGCAACAGAATTATAGATTTTGCTACTATAGTACGAACATTTAAGTAACATGGAAGGAAGCTCTCCTGCCCATTTGCTGAGATATCAAAATCTTTAAAGGTGGCTAATTGAACCACAGGAGTATAATAAGGTCCTGGCTCTGCTGTGTGTAGATCACAGGGAGGAGGTACAGACACCCAAGGGATGAGGGGAGGGAAGCATGTGAGACCAGCCTAGAGGTAAGGACTTCAGGAATCAAGAGGAACCTTTCACCTAGAGCAATTCAGAAAGCTATGTTGCTGTCAACAGACATTTGCGTTGTGGAAAATTAATACACAGAACTATTATTCAGCCTTTTAAAAGAAGGAAATCCTGCATTTGGGACAACATGAACGAACCTAGAGGTCATTACACAAAATGAAACGAGCCAGCCTGAGAAGCATGAAGGTACCTTTAGATTCCTTTTGTACCACTTACAAAAGGTGTCTAAAGGGCGGCGCCTATGGCTCAAAGGAGTAGGGCATTGGCCCCCTATACTGGAGGTGGTGGGTTCAAACTCAGTCCTGGCCAAAAACTGCAAAAAAGGAAGAAAAGGTATCTAAAACAGGCAAATTCATAGAAGCAGAGAATGGAATTGCTGTTGCCAGATGCCAGGGGAAGACGGATATGGGGAATTTTTTTAAATTAGTATAAAGTTTCTATTATGTACGACAAGTAAGGCTGAGATATCTACTGTACAACATAGTGCCTGTATTTGGTAATACAGTGTCTTTCACTTTAATAGTGAGGATAGATTTCTTAGGTTTTTACCAAAAAAAACACACAAGAACACAAGGAAATTTCTGAAGGTGTTGTATATGTTTAGTGCCTTAATTGAGACTCATCGAATGTATACCATTTTTTGCATATTAATTATCCTCCAATAAAGCTAAAAAAATAACAGTTATGTTGCTGGATGTGATACTAGGTGTCTGTACTACTTCCACACTTATTTTTCACACCTAACTTTTCATAAGGAGCATAGGAATTCCTTCACAAACATAACTTCACCTACAGGTGACAGAAAATCTGTGATGTACTCATGGGTGAACTGAGGCACGGAGAGCTTAAGAAACTTATCCAAGATGACAATTCCAGAAAATGACAGAAAGAGGATTTTAACCCTGGCACATCTGAGTTCAGAATTTCCATTACTCTCAAACTCGTATGAATTCTATAGTGGAGTCTACATTATGAAAGAATTAAATTTTAAAATTGTCATATAGACAAAAGAATAACACATATGCCTTCAAATTTATACAATATTTTCCTAAAGAATTGGGAAAAATAATAAATTTTGTTTATATTTTGAAAAGGACTAGTTCAAGGTTTTCCTTTATACTAGAGGACAAAAGTCAAACAATAAAAACAATGACAGAAATACAAAACGGTGGCCAAAAAAGACACAAAATTTGTAATTTACAAACATGTTTTCCTTATTTTTTCAAGAGCAATAATTTTAAAAGTCTGTGACAACATACACATGGTGTCTTGTTCTAATTAGGTAAAACTTACTGTAAAGTTAAAGTTACCAATATTTAAAATATACATTCATACTCTCATGCTGAATACTTATTAGGAACACCTTTAAGTCATATCACATAAATAATTCCAGTGTTATTTTTACACAATAAAGATTTATCACTAAGTCCGTATTTCAACAGGATTTTTAAAACCATTTACTATTGACAGCCTTTCTTCCTGTTGTGTGGGATGTAACAATCTAATGACAACACCACCTCTATGCTATTCACAAAACATTTTCATCTCCAAGCATGACAGTTTGTTCTCTCAAGGCTGAAACTTCATGTTTTTAGAATATAAGATTCTTTTCAACTATATTATTTCCTTGCTTTATACCTAAGAGATGATTAAAAACTTGTTTCCTTTCCAAATCAGAGTTCAGAAGGCTTGAATTCCTCCAACCTTGAGGTAGGCATGGCCACTGAATTGTAATCTCCTGTGAATTTCATACAAATGCATAAATGAGGGCCTCACTGCCTTACTATTAAATTAAAATCTCTTGGAGTGGGGAAAAGGGTCATTCCCTTGGAAGCATATTCTCATATTCTTCTGACGCAGAGAGGAGTTTAGAAACACCATTGTGTGTGTGCTAGAGGCCTTGAGACTGTGGCCCTGAGATTTTGAATAACTGCTCTGTAGGAGAACTAAAGAGGGACACAATAAAAACAGTCTCTGGATCCTGTTGTGAAGTTACCTTAGTTGGATTTAAAAATAAATCAAAAGCTGGGCACCATGGCTCTCGCCTATAACCCTAGCACTCTGGGAGCCTGAGGTGGATAGACTGGCTGAGCTCAGGAGTTCAAGACCAGCCTGAGCAAGAGCGAGACCCCATCTCTAAAACATAGTCAGGCATTGTGGTAGGCACCTGCAGTCCCAGCTACTTGGGAGGCTGAGGTAAGAGAATCACTTGAGCCCAAGACTTTGAGGTTGCTATAAGCTATGACGCCATGGCTCTACTGGGGGGCAACAAAGTTAGATTGTCTCAAAAAAAAAAAATGAGGTAAGTAGAATACATGTAAGTAAGGATAGAGGGTGAGAGTCTCAGTTAAAGGTAGGATGGGAAATAAGTTATTATTTCTAGTTCTGCTCTTTCCAATCTGTGTATCTTTGGGCAAGTTAGTCAATCTAAGATCAAATTGAGGCTATAAAAATATCTAATTAACACGTTTTTGTGTGTGTGTGTCAAATTATTTCGTTTATAATGCCTATCACTTATTCAATGCTCATTAAATACTTCCAGTAATATGTATTCATTCACGCATTCCTGCATTAATCCATGCATTCAGCTAAGAGTGGCATCCTAAAATGTGCCGAGCTCTGTGCTACCTTCCCAAAAAACAGTGATGATAAAATTTAGATATGACCTCTCTCCCTTTAGAGAGCTTAGTCTTGTAAGGAATACAGATACTAGTCAAATAATCAAACTTATGTGACATATAACAACTGTGATAAATACAGAAAAAGAAATACACTGGAACTAAGAGAGTATGTAATAAGGAAAACTGATGAGAGCTTTTCCTGAAGAATCCGAAGGAAGAGTAAAAGTAAGAGGGTGGAGGCAGGACCTTTAGATGAAGAGAACAGATGAATATTCATGGGCCTTGGGTTACTATAGGTGTCTCTCGGGGAGACCAGGCTAACTGGGTGTTTTATCTTGTCATTATACCTTACATTAGGAATTTTCATCAGTATTTTATAGTTGAGAAAAGTGAGATTTAAAAAATAAAAACATTTAAGCAAAGTCACCTGAAACATAGCAAGTAACAGACTCAAAAGTAGAAACTCTGTCAGATCCGTTTCAGTCCATACTTCTGTTCTGCATTTGTACATAAATGTGTCTCACCACATAGAGATGCTAAAAGCCTCTCTGTAATTAACAGAAGGAGAGTTAGACGTCAGGGAGCAACTAGACCTCTAAGACTAGGAAAGAGGAGAACAGGAGAAAACAACAGTGAAGTGATTATGTCCCCTTACAGATCAATATTTTGCTTTGGGCACAGATATACTCATGTATGAAACAGATAAACAGAAGCTATGAAGGCTCTTCCACAACTTGTTCAGTAAATCTAATGTGTAGCCAGGGATGAAAACCAATGTTTTATCACATATCACACGATATAGATTAAAAGATCTTCACTGATGTAATCCATTTATGGACATGATGTTAAATTCAGTTTTAGAGACTATATTTGAGTAGTTATCAGACATTTAAATTATCTTGTCCAGGGGCAATTAGAAGTACTGATGTTATTAAAATTATTTTGGCTTGTAGGGTAAGATGGGATTTTTGTATGCAGCAGATATCTGGCCTGCGTTTTTGTATCCAGTCAGCCAGCCTGTGCCTCTTTAGACGGCAATTTAAGCCATTCACATTGATTGAGAATATTGATAAACCTGGTATAATTTGGGGTATTGAGATGGGGAGAGGGAAGGGGGGGGGAAGGGCGGGTAAAGGGAGGGAGACTGGTGGGATCACACCTATGGTTCATCCTATAGAGTACATGTGAATCTCTCTAAATGTAGAATATAAATGCCTTAACACAATAACTAAGAAAAAGACATGAAGGCAATGTTAACCAGTTGGATGAAAGTATTTCAAATTGTATACAGAAACAGTACACTGTACCCCACAATAGTATTAATGTATACTGCTATGATTTAATACAAAAAATAATTAGTTTGGTTTATATTTTCTATTTCAGAAATCTAAATGACTATTTAAAATTAATTTTTACTGTATACGTATTGCTTTGTTACTAAAAAACTATCCTACCATGAATTATTAAATATAATGTACTCATAATTATTATTCATTTTTTCCAAAATTGAAAAAAATGAGGTTCATTTTATTGTTTTTTTTACTGAAAATGTACCCATACCTTTCACCATTAACTAAGATAGACTCTCACTGGATTAAAGATTTAAACTTAAGACATGAAACTATAAAAATACTAGAAGAAAGTGCAGGGAAAACTCTTAAAGAAATTGGTCTGGCAAATATTTTATGAGCAGGACCCCCCTGGGCAATTGAAGCAGCATCAAAAATACACTACTGGGACCCGATCAAACAAAAAAGCTTCTGGATAGCCAAGAACACAGTAAGTAAAGCAAGAAGACAGCCCTCAGAATAGGAGAAGATATTTGCAGGTTATTTTTTCCAACAAAGGTTTAATAACCAGAATCCATAGAGAACTCAGACGTATACGGAAGAAAAGAACAAGTGATCCCATCTCAGGGTAGGCAAGGGACTTGAAGAGAAATGTCTCTGAAGAAGATCGGCGCACGGCCTACAGACATATGAAAACATGCTCATCATCCTTAATCATCAGAGAAATGCAAATCAAAGCTACTTTGAGATATCATCTAACTCCAGTAAGATTATCCCACATCACAAAATCCCTAAACCAGAGGTGCTGGTGTGGTTGTGGAGAAAAGGAAGCACTTCTACACTGCTGGTGGGAATGCAAACTAATACGTTCCTTTTGGAAAGATGTTTGCAGAACACTTAGAGAACTAAAAAGAGACCTGCCATTCCTCTACTAGGTATATATCCAGAAGACCAGAAGTCACATTATAACAAAGATATTTGTACCAGAATGTTTATTGCAGCCCAATTCATAATTGCTAAGTCATGGAAGAAGCCAAAGTGCCCATCGACCCACGAATGGATTAATAAATTGTGGTATATGTACACCATGAATATTATGCAGCCTTAAAAAAAGGTGGAGACTTTACCTCTTACATGTTTACATGGATGGAGCTAGAATATATTCTTCTTAGCAAAGTATCTCAAGAATGGAAGAAAAAGTATCCAATGTATTCAGCCCTACTATGAAACCAATTTGTAGCTTTCTTATGAAAGCTATAACCCAATTGTTGCCCAAGAAGAAGGGGTGGGGGTGAGGAGGGGGGCAGGATGGATGGAGGGAGGATAAGTGGTGGGACCACACCTACAGTGCATCTTACAAGGGTACATGTGAAATTTACTAGGTGTTGAATATAAATGTCTTAACGCAATAACTAAGAAAATGCCATGAAGGCTATGTTAACCAGTTTGATGAAAGCATTTCAAATTGTATATAAAACAGCACATTGTACCCCATGATTGCATTAATGTACACAACTATGATTTAATAAAAAATAAAAAGCTAATTGGTTACCTGACATTTATGTGTAGAACTTGTTGAGTGACAAGCTTCACTGTATCATCACTTACTTATTGTATTTGATATGTTCAGCTTATATAAGAAACTATCAATAACTGTAGGTATTTTATCTTCTGCTTGCCAGTTTCCTCAGAAAAGAATATTCTGAAGTCTTTCCAACTAGGCTGCTAACATTCTTAGAACTAGGTAAGGCAGGATGATTGGAGTGGGTGGAGGAAGGAGATTGCTCTCCAGCACGTAGACATTCAGTAGACATTTACTTATTCCCTGCTTTCTTTATGACACCCTATTTCTTGCCCCTTCCTGAGGTCACCTACACTTTGATTAGCAGACTGAAGCAGTGTTGTCTAGCCTGAGTAGAGGAGGTGTGATTATCTGGTTTCTCAGGGTAGAGGATTGGAACCATCCTTCTTAGTTCTACTAATGTCACTGCCTCTATTCCTCTAAATATGCCCTCTATTCCTACTATGCTGTGGTTCCCCCCAGTGAGTTTGCTTGTTAATTGGCTATCATTCGTTCCTACCCTTCTTGGATGGAATTTTCAGCTTTCCCTGTTCTGCTAAATCATCCTGCATCATCCTACTTTGCAACGCTCATGCTATGTACCTTGTCTCTCCCTCCCTGCCTCCCCTCTGAGGTTATCTCCCTATGCTCATTGTTCTTCTGGGCTTATGCCCTTTTTTTTTAATCCTTCCCTCTTCTTAAATCATTTGTATGTAGTTATTGAAGGAAGCAGAGATGACTTTGTTTGAATGGAGGTCTTAAAGATTTTAAGTTTTAAAGATTGGATTTCATATTGTTTCCGTATATTTTTGAATTAAATCTATCCTAATACATATCCTGCTCTGCCCTCTTTTGCTTTGGGTGTAGTAGTTAACAATCATAAGGTTACCAAACTCTACCCTGAGGACATAAAGATAAAGAGCTGAGCTTTATCTCAAGTTAGCCGCAGGGCTAGCTTCGGGTTTGGATCATTTGTGGTGAGGAATGGGAAGCAGGCATAGAAGACTGTCCCCTGGACCTGATGCCTGGTCTCCAATGGAGTGAGCAAGCTGAGAAAATGAGGCCACAGCCATCATGCACCCGTATCTGTGACCTAGCCTCAGATGCCACATTTCTTCACTTGCATAGCATCCGAGCGGTTATGGAGAGAGCTGGCTTTATTCACTGTGGAGAAAGAGGCACAAGGATATGAGCACAAGGAGGCAAAATTCTCCACGGGCCGTACTGGAAGTTACTGCAATGAATATTTAATCAGTTTCCCTCACTTATTAAGTTAGTCTCCTATCTAAACTTGAGTGACTCAGATGGGTACATTCCAGTGAATTAAATCTCAAGATGTTACTTATGAAGAATCAAATTTTAAAATGTTAACTTTCTTAAAAGCCATTAAATTAACCCATCAACCTATATGATTTGTTATACGTTATGATTCAGTCATTAACTCATCAGGACTCTCTAAACGGGTCCGACTTAAAATTTCCCTTTTGGATGGTAGTAAAGTGTACCCACATTGTGCACATGTCTGCTATTTTATTTGGGTAGGCCAGGAAATCAGATGATTCCAGAACAGTAACTTCTGTTTGGAAGGGCAAATCCTTTGAACTGTGTAGGAGCTATTTTGGAGGGTCCTTAGAAACCTGTAATCCTAAGAAATAGTAGAGACCACTCACCAATGTGAAATTTAAGAGGGTGCAGAGGACCTTGATTTTTTTCCCATCAGTATGCATTTCCACTTTTTCATCCTAATACTCTAAGTAGTCCTAGTGGTATGTGAAATGTCACTTCATGATGATGGAATGCTGGCCTCTCCCTTTTGAGAAATAGTTGCTGTTACCATGCTTGCCTTTGAGGTTGGTGGAGATTTACTGTTGCCTTACATCTAGTTGTTGGAACCACAGGTTCAATTTGGGAACTTTTTAAATTCCCTAAGTGCAAGTGCATACCCTTTTTTTTTTTGAGGAAGTTGTAATTTCAATTTTAAATCCATCGGAAACCAATATAATTAGGGTGCAGCGTGTTCAGTCTTACAGTAGACTTTAGAAAGATGCAAATGAGGCACACTATTTTCCATGGTCATTTGATTTTCATTTGGGTGTTGTGAATTTAATGAGATTTTCCTCATTTAGCGACTAGTAAGCTGACACCGTATTTTACTGTGGAAGGATTTTTTTTCTTTTAATAAGCACAGTTATTCATTGCATGATACATGTTGCTATTTTGTGATGAGGAAGAACCCCTAAATCCACTGTAGGTTTGTTTTTTCTCCTTCTTGCTAGGGCAAAATGAATTCTCACCCATATCACAGCCTAGAGATATATTATTTCTATGGCAGGATTCCATCACCAAAAATAAATCATAAAGTATTTTTACGGAACTCAAACTGTTCATGTAGGTAGGAAGTGTAAGACTTGCTGCCATATGCTATTCTCATCCTGTAGCCTTCAACTCTGAATTAGTTGAATTTTAGCGTGTATCTCCCTGTAGCAGAATTATTCTGAAGACTGATGAGGAGATTAATTATTTTTACTAGAGATTAAAGAAGAGTGATTTTGTCATCTATGTAGTGGAGGGTCAAAAGGGCACTGTTGAATCCTGGACTGGGTTTCCACAGAACTTGTTTTAATAGTGAAGAAAAAAATTCTGTCATCATACCAATTTGGGTAATTGTGAATCTGTAAACAAAGTTATACAAGCTTCCTTTCTTCAGGTAGCCACACAGTCCATGATCGTGCATCACCCGAAGGGAATGTTTTATATTGAATCCAAAATTGCAGGGATCCCCTTATCCTGTAGGAGTATGTCATAAGGTCGGTGTGTATAGAACAGTTTCAGGAAACTCCTGTTTAGGAATTTTTTTTTCTTCATTACAATTGCAAGCTAAAGTTCATTTTGGTTCTTAATATTTTTGATGGAGAAGTAACTCTAAAAGGCGAATATTACGGACCACCTTGCAGTTTTTACCAGTGCTTTGCAAATTCTAAAGGGAAGGCAATATTCAATACATTAATTAATGATGGAGCTCAATATACTATGCCCAAGTCTAAAATTAGGTTTAATTACTTCTGTGTATCAGATGACATTAAAAGCAGTTTGCTCACTGCCTAAGCTGAATTTAAATGTGTTGAGATTTTGAATTCCCTTTCATAGGCTATTTACCTCAGTAACATTTAAAGTAGTTATGGGATGAATCATCTGGGTTTACTCTATGCCAGGAAGAACTTTACAAACATGAATGCATAAACGATGATGCCACTGTGGCTTAAAGAGGCTAGTAACTAGCACAGGCTCCCATTGCTAGTAAGATAGTGAAGCAGAGACTCAAACCCAGCTCACTGACTTCACCCAAGCTCCTAACTACCTCCTGCCAAAGATGAGCAGGGATAGAATGTTAATAGCAGTTGTTCAGTCTCCTCAAAGAAGATCTCGATATATGTGAAAATAACAGGTTTTTACTTGAATTTTAAAAATGATGATGTTAATTAGAATATAACAAAATAGAACCTCAGAATTTTATCTCTGGGATGACATTGGCTTTAATGTTAGTGCTCAGAGAATAATTATTCCTGAAGAATAAGACTGAGATAATATAAAAGATTTCTATGCAAACTGTTTTAAGAATATGAAAATATATTTTATTAGAGGTATTGTTTATTTTTGTAAGCTCATTAAATTGATATGTCTTGGAGAGCCAGTGCAGAGGAGAGGGTCCTAGATTTCTTGAATTGCCATTCTGACCCTTACTGGAGATCCAATTTTGGTTATTTTTTTTAACTTCTTTGGAGCCTAAGTTTCCTTCAATTTAAAATAGAGAAGGTGGTATGTATTTCATAGGATTGCTGTAAATATGAAATGAAAGAACTTACTAAAGCACCTAATGTAGAGCAGATAGCCAATCCCCAATTTTTCTCCCCCTTTTTTCTATGTTAGTAATATTTTTAGTTTCTACTTGCTATGAAAATTAACTTATCTGATATATGTTTTAAAGCCCAAGGTAAGATACCTGGGACCTTCTGTAACTGGATGGTATCCCCCTGACAGACTAATTTATAGTTGGAGATCTGTAAAACTGTAAGGCTAGAATTGCCTTAAAGATCCTTCTCCTTGAGTCTAAGGCTTGTGATTTCACTCATTTAATATTTCAGAAAGATTCAAAACTGCTGTTCCTAATTCACTAGTGAGACCTATGACCAATTGCACAGGAATCAAAGAAATAGAATAGAAACCTCCTAGGCAAAGTAGTAAGGTGTAGACATCTATCATATGTCAACTGTTATTTTCTCCACCTCATTAAAAGGAAGCCAAAGCTAAGGACACCTGTGTAGCAATGGATGGAGAGAGAACTCTGGATCTACATGTCAGAGAACGTTATCCCCGTTTATATTTAACACTATCCCTTAATTTTACAGAGAATAAGTCCACATCAACCAAATTGGAAACAAGAAGCCGGCAGAGAAGATGGGGGCGGGGGGGAGGAAACCCTTTTTTAACATATGTGTTATTTTTTAATTTGACATGAACTTAAAGAAGAATTATGCAATATATTTCTTCAAAGACCTTTAGAAACAGGTAATCTGTAGGTTAGGTCATTTAGACAGTGGTTATTCTGGGATGGTTTGTGTACATTGAAAACAGTTTTGTCAAATCAGAATTCACAATATATTAGTACCACTCAGTGGGTCCACATCGGTAACAGAGTGTGTAAAGTGTGCATCAAGTAGAACCTTAATGTGTATATTCCTTTGGCTCATGCTCCCAGGTGACTTTCTAGGTAGGATACCATTGAGGCAAGGTAATCAGAGAAAAATGAGAGCTCCACTCCTATTGGTAAAGAAATCTGACAATTGGGACATACAGGCACCCATTTCGGATGATTATATCCTAATGCAAATCTATTTGTTGCTTTACTTACATGAAGGTACATTTACATGGTATAAAATATATGAATCAAAGCTTCCTTTTTCCCCTTCTATCAATCAGGACAAACGCAGGCTGATACAAATAGCCCTGGAGTTTAGTCTCCCGGGATGAGCTAGCTGAAGAATGATGACGTACGTTCTGCCTTGAAGGTTGCAATCCATCTTTATTGAAAAGAACCCACGCTGAAGACATGCAGGGCTTTTTGGGCAATCCCACCTCATTACATTTTGCATTTGTCTGCCATTATCTTACCTCTTTTGGTCACTGACGGTTATAACCATTTACTTACAGTGATTTTTTTTTTTTTTTTACAAAGTAAGATAAATGAACCTATAATATTCGATCACATCCTCGTCTCTTCATTTTATTTGGATCTCTGTAAAGATTCAATGTTGAACTTTTCCCTTCAAAACTTAAGTAAAACATTTGGCTAGGAAAGGTTGGTGGCTTAATGCATTTCTTTTCTCTTAAGAAAAACACAGTAAAATTTTTCACTGCAATTTTATGACCAAGTTTGAAACGCACTGTAGGATTTTTATATCAAAGTTTGTGTAAACATGAGGGAGAAATATATGATATGTGCACACACACACGTACATATATAACCTTATAACTATATAGGGAGATATATATATATATATGTATATGTATGTGTGTGTGTGTGTGTGTGTGTGTGTGTGTGTATGTATACATGGAGAAGGAGAGTTTAAGGTATGATTTTAAATATGTATCATGTTAACTCATTTTGCATCAAGTATAACCTTAATGCATGTACTCCTTTGGCTTATGTTCCCAGATGACTTTCTAGGGAGGGCACCACTGGAGCAAAGTGATCAGAAAACAAGAGCTCCTCTCCCATAGCACGGCACTGTACTTCTGTGTTATTTCCTGTTTGGGGCAGCTGTGGGATTTAAATGACTCAGCAGGATGCCTCAGAATATCTTTTGGTGGGCGCACACTCTCTCTCTCATTCTCTCTTTTTCATCTTTTCTAACTAAATTCCCAACAACAAAGTTGGAAAATTTGTATTGTTCTGAAAATTAAGACTTAGAAAAGACTATTTTTTTTTTTGCATTCAGCCACAATAAAGCATAACAAGATTCCAATCTTCCTTCTGCCCATAAAAGAGGACACAAAGGAAAAACTAACAAATGAAATAAACCTGGAATGTAAAGACTACTATTAAATGTGAAAAGATAAAATTAATTATTCCAAACAGCCCTGGCAGTTAATAATGACAACATTTTTACCCTCTCAACTATCTGACATACGTTTTATATATACTAGGTATAGGTGATGCTTCTACACACAGGCATCTCAAATGAAAACTCAGCCTCGAGAATGATGGTAACAAAATTGGTAATTTTTAACAGTGGCTTTGTTATCTGAGTGTAAACACACACAGAAAATGAAAAACCTAATGTAAATTGTTATGATTTCTCCCTATCTCCATGCTAGAGCTGACAAATGAAAACCTTCATGTAAGAAAACACGCTTATTTGCTTCAAATTTAACCAAAAGGCAAAATCATTGTCATCTTTCTGGCCAGTAGTTTGAAGGTTCTTCCTCACCCAGAAATCTTTGACAGTCCTTCAGAGCTTCACGGAAAGTTTTAACTTTTTTGTATGATATTCAACCAACTTTTGGGCTCTGTAAATGTTCCTTACAAAAATAATTTAACTAGCTAAAGTAGTAGTTCTCAACCTTCCTTTAATACACTTCCTGTGGGTCATGACCCACAGGTTGAGAACCGCTGAGCTAAACTATGTCATGCTATTTTCTTTAAACTGATTGCTCCATGGTCTTCTATTTCTGTGAGATCTTCCAGAAGAATTTCAAGTTGCTGTCTATCCAAAAGCCTTTGGTCTAGCTGATGACGTTGAAGGGGAGCTCTGCCTGGAGAGAAGCAGGCTCACTGCCCCTTGGTCAAGGAACCAGTGGACAACTGAAGAGTGTCTGTGGACTGAAGCAAGCCACATTCCACTAACGGCAGTCCATCTGGGGACTGGTTATTGGGCAGCTTTACATACAGAGGGAAAATGATTTGACAGAAAGGAAGTAGCCTTTCAGAGATTTAAACTTTTTGTCTAGATTTGGACAGAAGAAGCAAGGCAGATCTCGCCCATCGTTAAGTAGAGCAATTAAAGCTCTTTTCGTCTTTGAGAGAAAATCAAACTCCAAGGGAATTTTAAAAGGCCTTTTTTTCTTGTGAAATATGACAGTTTGCAGATGCCTTTTCTTCTTTCATTTACCCTTTCAATGAGGAAACTTATCTTCCTGACAAAAATTGCATTAAGAAGCAGCTGCAGCCGATTCCCCTGAGGCAGCATTCTGGGGGACTATTTGAGAGACTAAACTCCCTGAAGATAAATGGGTTCCTCAGTAGCCTCAGGCAGGAGGGATAAAAGAGATTCTTTATTTGTTTATAGTGTGGACACTTTTGTGAATTGGCTGGTTAGCCTAAGTCAAAATCAACAAAACTTTTTTTTTTTTTTTTTGCAGTTCTTGGCCGGGGCTGGGTTTGAACCCACCACCTCCAGCCTATGGGGCTGGCACCCTACTCCTTTGAGCCACAGGCACCACCCTCATCAAAAGTTTTTGATTAGGAATGGCTGCAGGTCAGCAGTGTATTTTGTCCTGAAGTTTAACAGGGGGGTCCTGTTGATGGTTACAATTCTTTTTTCTGGCTTCCAGTTGGAGGAAGTTTTGTGGGTCTTGAATGAGCCTGGGAAGCTGAGTGAAGTTTACAGTCTGTGGCGTGGCCCTGTAAATCTGTTCTTTGTCAGGAAATTGTCTGCAGGTCTTAGAGCAGTAAACTGTTATTGACAAGTAATGATGTTATTGTCCCTGTGTCACATATCACAGCAAGACTTTCTAAGATTCTCATTCTGAAGTCCTATCTGTTCTTCACAATGTCCGGTGCCTGTCCCCACTGTCCCCACAGACATTTCCCTCTCTGACAGCCCTGCCTATGGATCTCCTTGCCATGGATTTAGGCTTCTCCAAGGATGTGTTTCTATGTTTGTTTGCCTCTGGTTAGCCCACGGATACATGATAGCAAAAATCTTTTTTAGAAGGGCAGGGATGGGAATAGTTATGAAAACGTCTACTTTAACATTTTAATCTCTCCCATAGGTCCATGATTTAATTGTTTTGTCTCTAATCCTGCTGTTTGAATAAGTCCTTCCATGTAGAATTTAGGGTAAAATAGTATTTTATCAGCTAAGAATGTACTGAGTATGTTCTCCTCACAAATAATTTCTTGGTGATAAGTATAAAAAGTATCACTGTGTGTTTTTTAGTCTCATTTTTTTTCTCTCTCTGTCATCTCTAACTTTTTGCTTTTTCTTTCTTTCTCTGTCTTTTCCTCTCATTCGTGACAACAGTTATTACTTGCTTACAGTTTTCTGACAGGTGAAATTATTGGGTTATATCCATAAGACTTGATAACACAAATTGGTAGTACTTCATGTGACGAGCACAAGTAGGATCCATTTTATCTCTGCGGATAAGATATAGAAAACAATAGTTTTAGGGAACATGGCTTCAACTCCAAGTTCATTTTAATTGATGCCAGACATTGCTTTTACCTCCCCTCATAGAAGAGTATTTCTTAGATGATTATTTATGTTACAGCTGCGAAACAGTCGCCTCTTTAACTGGAAACTATCAAATATCTGTTGTATTTGATGCTGGAAAAATTTGATGTTAACCTTTTATTGAGAAGGCCGTAGTTTTATTACTTAAAGGCAAATTTGTCATGGCACTCTTTATATACCTTAATATATCCTTATTAATCAACTAAGTAAAAACTTAGCATAGTTTATAGTATTATAGTAAGAATAGTGTATGCTACAGAGGAAAGAACCAGCTAGGGACTGGTATGTCTAAATTTTCACTCTGCCCTTCCCATCCCCAAGGACAGCAGCGTTGTTTTTATTTTGAATATTGAGTTTCAATATAATACTTTATTGGAAAAAGAAATTCTGTACAGAAAAGAAAAAAGGAAATTTAGAAATTGCTGCCAGCCACCCGCAGTGATTCACACCTATAATCCTAGCACTATGGGAGGCAGAGGCAGATGGATTACTTGAGCTCAGGGCTCAAGAGTTCAAGACCAGCTGAGCAAGAGCAAGGCCTGTCCCTACTGAAGTGAGAAAAACTAGCCTGGCATGGTGGTTCATGCCTGTAGTCTCAGCTACTCAGGAGGCTGAGGCAAGAAGATTGCTTGAGTCTAAGAGTTTGAGGTTGCTGTGAGCTGTGATGTTGCCATGACACTCTACTCAAGGTGATAGAGTGAGACTCTGTCAAAAAAGGAAAGAAAAAAAAGAAAGGAGGAGAAAAGGGAAGGGAAAGGAAGGGAATGAAGAAACAACTGCCAAGGCATGTACTGCATCCTGTGTTTGTCCTTGGGTACCATGAAATTTTCGTCTTCTTTTAAGTGCCTTCTTTTGATATCAATCACCTACTTCCTCAGATGCTGAGCTCACATCTGCTAAGTATTCACCATGTGCCCGATACTCTTAAGCATTTTGCTTGTGCATTTTCTTATTGATTATTTAGACCAGGGATGGGAAATTTTTTTCTGTAAAGGGCTGAATGGTAAATAAAGGTCTGCAAATGTATCCTTCCATCTTTCACTCTTCCAAGAAGCATTCCCAAGGTGAACCAGTCTTACTAATAGAAGAATGTCCTTAATGTGTTTAAGGAGAAAGCCACAACTGTAATGAGTGTTGAGGTACTCTGCTTAGGTACATTTTCTTCTGTTTACGTTGATCTTCAAACATTGCTTACAGCACAATTCTGATGTGACAAGAAAAAGGGCAAGAAGGAAAATACATTGAAAGAGAGAGTGCTGCTTCTTTTCTAACCTAAATTCTGGCAAAAGAAGCCAGTCTTTCCCTCGTCAATGAAGATAGAAAAAGAGTAACATTACAAGTTAATTGTTGCTTCTGATTAGAAAGTGTTGCTTTAATTGAAACCAAAGGTCGTTCAGCTTTGCTCTCGGGGCATTTTTAAGTCATCAAGGTAGAATTTCTTGAGAATATGGCACTAGAATAAAATCTTGGCGGGAGAAAGTGAGCCAAGTGAATGTTGGACAAAGAGCATTCCAGGCAGAGAGATCAGCCAGTGCAAGGACCAGAAAATGGGCATGTTATCTAGCTCATCTGAACATTTAGGAGGCCAGTTCAGCTGGTGCAGAGTGAGCAGAAGAGTAGGAGTACAGACAGAGAGGCAGTGGGCAAGAGGGAAGGGTTATTATGGGAGCTTGGTAGGGCTTTATAGAATTTGGAACTTTTAAAATTAATTTCTCTGTTTAAAAATTGTGGGGTTTTTTGGGGGGAGAGGGCTCACAACAAAGAGCTTCCGGCTCCAGGTATGTCAAGGTTGAGAAGCCCTGATTCACAATACATGTAATCTTTAGAGAAAGCTGTAAAACTATAGATAGAATAAAAAAGAAATTAAAAGAAGCTCAGAATCATGTATTCATTGACAATAACTATCAACATAATACATTTTGATGTATTTCCTTCCACTTTTTTCCATGGGCATATGTATATGTATATATATACACACTCATATATATACATATCTGTGTGTACACACACACACATAGATATACACACATACAGATGCTTCTGGACTGATGATGGGATTATGTCCCAATAAACTCATCCATCTTAAGTGAAAAATATTGGAAGTTGAAAAGACATTTTAACTACTAATTTAAAGTACAAGTTCTAGTGAATGCATATCACTTTTAAGAAAAATTGTGTTTTAGAAAAAAAGTGTATTTTTCTAAAGTTAATTTTATAATGAATACGTCCTTTATGAGAAAAATTATTAAATTATTTTAACTTTTAGGATAATTCATGCATACACATGGGTATATAGTCACTCTAATTCCCACATCTGATGAAAATTTTTGTCTACAATTTCAATAATGAAGTGTCCTTTGTAAAAACTTTTTTCCTGTATCAATCAACAGATTCCTTTTCTATGTACTATATTCAGTTTGAATGCAGAGCTTACATTGATCAATTGATTACTCTCTCTATTTTTTATTCTCCATGAAGTAGTTCAAAAGTGAATGAACTACTCTGTGGAGAATAAAAATGCAGTGAACAATTTTATGTCCTCTAAAAATTATAGTCTAGGAAGATTTTGATTTCATTTTTATATCAAAACTAATTTCATACTTTTAAATATTAAATTGCTATAAGGGTTTTCAACTTTGTCTTTAATTGCAGCATTATCTATTATCTACCATGCTAGTTTCTTTTCTGATTAATTGAGAGTACAACAGACACCAGCACAAAAACAGCAGAGGTCAGAATACTTACCAAATGAGAGTCTCATGCAATGCATAATTCATGAAATATATTCACTCGTGGTTTCCATCACACTCAGTTGCTAAATGCAGCTCACCACATTGTTTTAAATGTTGAAATCCTCAGATCCTTCATCTGTTTTAGTACTTTTGAGAAAATCTCTCTTAGTCTGTTTTATCATTGGCTTTCTTTATAAAAGTTTCTTCTAATAGAATACTCACCTGGCTTTGTACTTCAGGGTTCTCTAATAATTGGTAACTTGGTGCCAAAAGAATTATGAGTACCAGATGGTAACTTGTTATTCTATAGATAAACAAGATATAAATTCACTCCACTATATAATATATCTGTGTTTAATCAATATTCTGTTGGGGGTTCTCAAAGGAAAGAAAATAATTTATTGTTGTTCCAACACTGGTCATCAGGACTCTTCCAGCTGTAAATGGCAGAAACTTAATTGAAATTAGCTTATTCAAAGAAGGGATGAGAAGACTAAAGGGTTTGGGGTTGATTCGAACCCAGTAAGTATCGGGGTCCAAACAATATCACGGATTCTGGGTGTCTATGTATCTACCTCACCTTTACTAATTCCCGATTTTGGCATTATTTTCAGGCAACTCATGGCAGCAGATTGGCTCACTGACAGTCTCAGGCTTATATGGCCTCATAGCTAACAATCTCAGATAGGAGACCATGATTCTCTTCTGCCTTATCTATGTCCTTTTGGTGTTGTTATAAAGGAATACCTGATACTGGGTGGTCTATAAAGAAAAAAGGTTAGTTTGGCTCAGAATTCTGCTGGCTAGAAAATTGTAATCTGGTGAACGCCTCATCCTGCTTCCACTCATGGTGGAGGATAATGGAAGGGGAGCCAGTGTGTGCAGAGATCACATGATAAGAGAGGACACAAAAGAGCAAGTTGGTGGAAGTGCCAGGCTCTTTTTGACAACCAGCTTTCATGTACTCATGGAGCAAAAACTAACTCATTACCACAAGGATAGCACCAAGCCATTCATGAGGAATCTGCCCACATGACTCAAACACCTCCCACTAGGCCCCAGTTCCAACATTAGGGATTATTTTTCAACATGAGGTTTGGGAAGAGAACAAATACTCAAACTATAGCAGCTCTAATGTTTATCATTTCCATTCAGGACTATCAATACATTCAGACATTCTGAGCCAAGTACATTGCCCTGAGTAAGTCTTTACTTAGGGGGATGAGAAACTAACATGGATATTGTGTCCAAATGAAATAGCAAAGGTGAAGTGGCATGAAGAGAGGATAGGAGGTTCATAGACTGGGGATGCAAAATAAAGAGCAATAATAAATTCTCATGTCTAATTCAGTCCTTTTTGATGTCAAGTGTCAGTGACTACTTACAGTTCATCACATTAGCTATTACATTTTAGAATTTCTTTAAGGTGATATTCTAAATTTCTAGGACATGTGGACAGCTCAGACACAACTATTCTCAAGAAGTAGGAGAATGTTTTTCCCACCATTCAAAGGGCTGTCCCTTCAGTTCATTAAGCTGCCTATTCAAATTTCCTACAGAAATATAAACAAACTCAATTGGACTAAAGTATATATTGTGTATGTTCTATCAGGTGGCTTTTTTTGAAGCATCAAAGTGCCAAGGAGTCGGGATAACAGTCGTACCAAAAGTGGTGGTGTTTGGTTCCTACCTAAGCCATATGATAGTGTTGTATTTGGTGGCCCTTGTGGGGTTGGGGGAGTTTTGAGAATTTTGGGAGTTTTGCTATTTGTGGGTTAGTTTCATTTGTTTCAAAATAAAGAGAAAGATTATGATGCTATGTTTATTTTTTCCTTTATTTTTATTCCTTTCCAGTAAAATCCTCTTTTAAATTAAAAAAAAAGTTTCTATAATAAAAGCTAAAAATAAATTTAATAAGCAAAGAAGTTTAAACTGTTTTGGAGGGGGTGGGTCCTTGTAAAGCTGCTATGAAACATAGCACAACTATGTTGGAAGCTGGTTGTTTGGGGGCTTATTAAACTTTGGTGTCTTGTCAGCTTGCTCTCTGAGATTCGCATGCTGAGAGGGTGACAATTTTGTTTCAGAGCTGAGAATAATGATCCCTCAAAAGAAGAAAATAATAGGAAAAGAGAAGAGCCCAGAGTAGGAATAGTACCATAATAAGATTACTCATTACTTGTCATCCTTTTAGACCAGGATATTTAATGAGTCTCAGAGATTATCAAGAGCATATTTCTTATCCTATAGTCATTATTTAGAAATTTAAATCTCTCTAATTGAATTAATGCTCAGGTAGAGCCACTGCTCTTTTTCATTTCTGCTGCCAGAATTCATGACTTTATCATCTCTAACTGGGATTACCATGTTGGCCCCTTGCTTAATCTGCCTGCTCCAAGGTCTGTCGCTTGAAATCCATGCTCAAGTCTGGGGTCAGGTTCCCTGTTCTGAAACGCAAAGCTAATTGGGCACCTACTTGTGTAACAACTGGAAAAAATGCAGATGCCTGTTTTAGTACACAAGACCCTTTAAGATTATTCTTAGGCTTGGGAGAGTGGGAATTGCCCACCCCGTAACTGGGTAGCCAAGGCATCAGCGTATATCTACATCAGTGTCTTAGTTTCCTTATCTATAATGGGAGGATCAAAATAGTATATGTCTCATAGACTTGTTTTGTAGGGACTAAATGAGAAAAATCTGTGACGTATTTGCATAGCATTTGGTACATAGTAAATTTTAAATGAATGTTGGCTACGCTGTGATTTCTCTCTCCTTCCATAACCCCATCCATGGATATTCCCCTAAATCCATCCTATGATTTAGGTATAGCAACCTTCTTGGATCCCAAATGGCCAGTTTGCTTAAGGTTAGTAATTCTGCCTTCTAGAATCTAGTGATTCCTATACTTAAGACTTTAACACCAGGCATTCAGTGGAAGACTTGTAACAAATAGTTTGGATAAGGACAACTGTTCATTTCTCAGAAGAGAAACGGCTTCTTTGTGCATTTGCAGTGGGGAGTGCAGAAGCCCCCTTAGAGGAAACTGTTTCACCCTAGCGTCATGGATATCCAGGTGATGCCAAATGTGTCCTTTGGGCTAAGTACAGTGATTCTGTGAAAGCCTTTTAAAATTTTCTATGACCAACCTGTTTCAAAGCTAACATTAAATAAATTTTGCAGGGATTTATTATTGGTGAGTTTCCCCAGAAGTGGTTCGATATAATAAAGTGACTATTTTATTCAATACCTGTTTGCTACTTGTTTGTCTATGATCTACTACCCCAATACTATTTGCCCTACTTCATAAATATTTAGTGTCATTTTATCTTCAATCCTCAAGTAAACAAACAGCTCATCCAGTGACAAAAAACAGTAATGTATTCTAATTGTCTAATATCAACAAAACATTTTAAAATTAACTTTATGCAAATAATCATTGGATATTTTCCATTAGTTGATGAAAATGAAATGTTTGAAGAACTGCTTCAAATGTTTTTCACAATTAAAATTATTGTTGCCATAGATTAATTTGTCATCAAAACACACAAATACATTTAATTTCTTTGCAAACTCATTGCAATTACAATTTCAGAGAAATGTCTTGGAAATAAATTATAAAATATTTTTTAAAGATTTTATATTGGCTTTATAATAAAAGTATGCTGTAATAAATGATGGCTTTGAAATTATTTGTGATGAACTACAGGAGAAAATGCCATAAATCCTGGGGCGGTGCCTGTGGCTTAAAGGAGTAGGGTGCCAGCCCCATATGCTGGAGGTGGTGGGTTCAAACCCAGCCCTGGCCAAAAACTGCAAAGAAAAAAAAAAAAAAGAGAGAGAATGCCATAAATCCCATTGACAGACTTTTTGTTCTTTGTACTGCTAAAGGGAAGCTCTGCATAGAATATCTTTAGAAAATGCATTTGTTTCAAAATAAAAAGAAAGATTATGATGCTATGTTTATTTTTTCCTTTCCAGTAAAATCCTCTTTTAAATTAAAAAAAAAGTTTCTATAATAAAAGCTAAAAATAAATTTAATAAGCAAAGAAGTTTAAACTGTTTTGGAGGGGGTGGGTCCTTGTAAAGCTGCTATGAAACATAGAACAACTATGCTGGAAGCTGGTTGTTTGGGGGTTTATTAAACTTTAGTGTCTTGTCAGCTTGCTCTCTGAGATTCGCATGCTGAGAGGGTGACAATTTTGTTTCAGAGCTGAGACAATCAATTGTCTCAGACAAATTTTGGCACTTTTTCTTATAAAGAACAATGTGTGTATGTGTGTATATATATGTGTACCCTCTCTTCCTCTCCAACCCCCATGTACTAGTTTCCTATTTTCATAAAATAAGTGATAACTTTTTTTGGATTTGGGAATTTATAAAATCAAGCCATGTCTTAAGGAATTGGGAAGCAAATATGAAAGGCAATCAAGGAAAAATTTAGGCTGCTGACATGATAAACTAGCAGCTTTAAAATTAGAATAGAGAACATGGAAATAAAGCCATCTCCTTCCAACCAACTGATCTTTGGCAAAGAAGGACAACATGCCCTGAAGAAAGGAGCCCTATTCAGTAAGCGGTGCTGGGGAATCTGGATGGCAGAAGAGTGAAGAAGGACCCCTGTCTCTTACTATCTACAAAAATTAATACAAGATGGATTAAAAACTTTAATGTAAGGCATGAAAACATAAAAATTATAGGAAAAAAATTGGAAAAACTCTTTAGACATCAGTCTAGGCCAGTGATTTTCAACTGGTGTGCATAGCACACTGGTGTGCCTTGAGAGGATCTTAGGTATGCTGCAAAAATTTTTAAAGATCGTTAATTAAATAATTTTCAAAAGAAGTTCAAAGTATAGTAAGTATATTCTTTCTTTTACTTTTTTTCCCTGATCAACATAATTTCAATGTGCCACAGAAGTTTAACTATGAGTTCAAGTGTGCCATGAGATTAAAAAATGTTGAAAAACACTAGTCTAGACAAAGAATTTATGACTGGGATCCCAAAAGCAAATACAGCAACAAAAAGATAAATAAAAGGAACTTGATTAAATTTAAAAGCTTCTGCACAGCAAAGGACATAATCAGCAGAGTGAGTAGACAACCTACAGAATGGGAGAAAATATTCAGAAACTATACATATCTGACAAAGGATTGATATCCAGAATCTGCAAAGAACTCAAATACATCAGCAAGAAGAAAACAAACAGTGGGCAAAAGACATTAGCAAAAATTTTTCCAAAGCAGACAGACAAATGGCCAAGAAACATATGAAGAAACGTTTAACATCACTAATCATCAGGGAAATGAAAATTAAAACTACAGTGAGATACTACCTTATCCGTATCAGAATGGCCGTTATTAAAATGCCCCCAAAATGATAGATGCAGATGTGGATACATAGAGAAAGGAACACTTATGTATTGTTGATGGGACTGCAAATTTGTATAACTTCTATGGAAATCAGTATATAGACTCCTCAAATAAATAATGGTGAACCTAGCATCCAGTTTAGTATCCCACTGCTGGGTATCTACCCAAAGGACAACATTGGTTGATAAACTGGATTGATTGCACTTTTTGGCTGCTGTGAATAAATCTACCATAAAAATTGATGCGTAAATCTTGTGTGAACATATGTTTTCATGCTTTTGGGTAGATACCTAGAAATGGAATTGTAGTACCATAGGGTAACTCTATGTTCAGGTTTTTCAGGAAGTGCCAAACTTTTCCTCATCAGCTCTACCATTTTACATTTTCATCAGCAGTGTATGGGGGTTCCAATTACCTAACATTCTAATTGACATTTTATTATGATGATTGCCTAAATTTGGTTTGAGTTATTTACCTTTTTATTGTTGAATTATGAGAGTGACTTATATATTGGTGTATGAGGGGTCTTATCAGGGTCTAATAAATAATTTAGAAAAATGTTCTTCTATAGTTGTATTTTCATTCTGTTAATATTTTTTGACATGCAAAAGTTTTTGGTTTTGAAATATTCCAATGCAATCTATTTATCTTTGGTTCTTTGTGTTTTAACTGTCATATCAAAAAACATTTCTCTAATCCAAACTCATGAAAATTTATTCCTATGTTTTCTTCTAAGATTGTCATAGTATTATTCTTATATTTAGATTTGTAATTTCTTTTAAGTTAATTTTTTTCCATATGGATATCATTTGCTTCAACCTCATTTGTTGAAATGACTATTCTTGGCGTTCTGGTTGAAATTCACTTGACCATTACTGTATGAGTCATTTCTGGACCCTCAGTTATACTCTACTAACCTTTATGCTCATTCTATCTTATCCTGTTCACTGTCTTTATTACTGTAGATTTGCAGTAAGTTTGAAATCAGGAAGTGTACATCCTCCCATCTTTGTTCATATTCAAGATTGTTTTGGCTATACTGGATTCCTTGGATTCTGTATAATCTTAAAGAAAAGCTTCTTTTTGGCTTGGCGCCTATAGCTCAGTGGCTATGGCGCGAGCCACATACATCAGAGCTGATGGGTTTGAATCCAGCCTGGGCTGCCAAACAACAAGGAGAACTAGAACCAAACAATAGCTGGGCATTATGGCGTATACCTGTAGTCCCAGCTACTTGGGAGGCTGAGGCAAGAGAATTGCTTAAGCCCAGGAGTTTGAGGTTGCTGTGAGTTGTGACTCCACAGCACTCTACCCAGCGTGACATAGTGAGACTCTGTCTCAAAAAAATAAAAAAATAAATAAAAAGAAAAAGAAAAAAAGAAAAGCTTTTTTATTTCTGTAAAAACAGGTAAAAGGCAGTGAATCTTTTATAGAAATTGCATTGAATCTTTCGATAAATTTGATGGAAAATTATCTCGTTTAATTCATAAATATAGTCTGGCTTTCTATTTACTTGGATCTTCTTTAACTTTCTTCAACAATGTTGGACAAATGCTTTTCTTTTGTTAAATGTATTCTTAATAGTTTTTTTTAGTTTGGGTGGCTTTTTAAAATGGAATTAAAAATTATTTATAGATTGTTCATTGATATTGTATAACATGCAACTTAACTTTGTATATACATTTTGTGCCCTCTAACTTTCCTT
>CAUYQV010176254.1:0-13212 GCA_963574575.1 Galagoides demidoff
ATTATAACTGAGAAAATGACATGAAGGCTGTGTTGATCAGTTTGATGGAAGTATTTCAGATTGCATGTGAAAACCCCACACTGTACCCCAGAAGTGTATTAATGTACATAGTTATCATTCAATAAAAAAATTAAAAAAAAACATTTTTGGTAGAGCACATAGGCAGAGAGCATCTAAGAAATTTTAAGTTCTGATCTGTCTCTAACTTCTGATAGTTTTTTCTTAGTCAGTGGGTTTTGAAGGATCACCCTTGAATCAGTAGCGTCAGTACCACTCAGATATTATGAGAAGTCAATTGTCAGACCTCCTGAATCAGAAACTGGGAGAGGGGCTGCTATGGTTTGAATATTTGGGTTGCCTTCCAAATTTGTGCTGCTAGTTAATCCCCAAACACCAATTCTGCTGACACCTTGATCTTGGACTTCCCAGCCTCCAGAACTCCAAGAAATAATTTCCATTTTTATAAGTTACTAAGTCTCAGGTATTACGTTATACCAGAAGAAACAGGTGAGATAAAGACCCAGCCATGCGTGTTTTTAATAAGCCTTCCAAGTGACTCTGATGTGCATAGACGTTTGAGAACCACTGTTAAGTTCAACCTTAATTAGTAGATAAAACTAGATCATTTTTTCCAGGATGTGGGACGTATATTATCATAGCAAGATGGTTTTAGGAGACATAAATAAGGGCATTTTAAGTTTTATAAACTATGCATTTACTGAGTTTCCCTGAAAATAAGACACTGTCTTATGTATATTTTTTCTCAAGAAGACACACTAGGGCTTATTTTCAGGGGATCTTATTTTTATTATTTTTATTAAGTATAATACAACAATCTGCATTTATTCAAATACAGTTAAGTCATCTTCTGGAACCTGGCAAGGGGAGCCGACCTTGTTGGTGGGGCTGGCGCTAGTGATGCATGAACTCCTTTCCCCTGGCCATTCACACGTGCACAATAGGATGCCTGTGACCTCGGTTACCACACGTGCACCTGCGCAAGTGCGAACGGCTCAGAGAAAGGACCTGTGGCAGATAAAAGGTATTCTGGAGATGCAGGGCATGGCTATGCAGATACACTATGCAGATCACTAGGTCTTATTATCAGGGTAGGGCTTATATGTAACAAATGCATAGAAATCCTGCTAGGGCTTATTTTGGGGGTAGGTCTTATTTTCAGGGAAACACAGTATTTTAAGTTTGGAAAAATGGAAAAATGGCTTACTAACTCTAGAAGCTCACTGGCATTATTGCGTTGTATATGACTAAGTTTAAAAAAAGAATTAACTTGGTATGAATAGAAATAGTAAGCCAAAACAATAAAGCTCATAAGAGAATATCACGAGATTCTGAGAGTCGTTTCTAAAATACTGAAGTTTGGTAGCCATGGACTAGATGAATCGCTAAAATATTTTTTCACTTTAAAATTAGGACCCTTCATATGCTTGCTTGTTCTTACACATTCAACTCCTGGTTTTTACTTTACACAGTTCAAGCTAACATTAAAAATTTAGTTCATGCTGCTTGGGCTGGCAGGGGAAATGGTCTGTTAATGTATTTTTGTATAGTGGACAGGGGACAATATCCGACTTTCACATTTAACCATGGCTAATGGACAGTTTGGATAATTCACATGCAAATCATCAAAATTAAATACATTAAGGAGAAATCCATTTTGAAAGCACCATTTAATTTTAGAAACATTTTCTTCCTTTCAAGACTTGCAGTATTTATAGTGGGATAGGCAGATGTTTTTATAAAAGGAAATGACATTTGGGGACAGTAATAAACATATTTTGGTAATTAGGGATTGATACTTTGCAAAAGTTTGCACATTATAAATAGCTGCAACATAGCCGGACTTCTACACTGGCATTTTTTAATAGCTTTATTGAGAGATAACTCACATATACAGTCCACCCACATAAAGTGTTCAGTTCAGTGGTTTTGTATATTCACAGAGCTGTCTGTGCAACCGTTACTGTGAGTGATTTTAGAACATTTTCATCCCCGAAAGAAACCCCATATCCATTATCTCATCTACCTCCAACCCTAGGCAAGCAGTTACCTGCTTTTTATCTCTTTGAATTTGCTTATTCTGGACGTAACCTATAAACAGAATTGTGTATTATGCCGCCTTTTGCAACTGGCTTCTTTGACTTAGAATGTTCTCAAGATTCATCCAAGTTATAGTACATGTCCCTGTTTTATTCTCAAATAATATTCCTTTGTATGGATACACTGTGTTTTATGTCTCTGTTCTGTAGTTCCTGGACATTTGGGTTTCCACTTTTGGGCTATATAAATCATGGTGCTATGAAATTCGTGTACAAGTTTTTGTATGCCCATCTGATTTTATTTCTTTTGGGCATATATACTGAAGAATGGAGTTTGAATCAGATGGCAGCTATATTTGAGAAACTTTGAGGAACTGATCGGTTATAGAAAGTTCTTATTCAAGGTAAAGTTATGATTTTATTCAAAGCTAACTACATTGCTATTTTAAGTTTTAATGAAGTACCAATTTTGTTTGTCAAGGGATTTATATAAAATACCTCTCCAAAATGATACTTGGCAAAAAATTATTATTATAGGACATGTTTTTGCACACAGCAGCTTACAAACTGCTATTCTGCACCACAAGTCACCATTTATCAAAATTGTCACATCTTCTGTGACATGTCTCTCTGACATCTGATGGCTGCCTGTGTCAGTTAGCATTTGGGGGAAAAAAGGACTGGAAGCAGATTCCTGAACTGATGAAATTCATGTTTTTTTTTTTCTTTTTTCGGTGTGATGTTTACAAATTATATGTTGTTTAGAAACTGGTAGTTTTCTTCTAAAATTCTCAATTCAACAATAAGAAAGACATGTTTCTAAAACCATAACATTTTGGTGTCCAGCTGCACCGACACTTTACATTTTGCTGTCCTATTAATATTTTAAAGTTTTAAGAGGAGTTTTTTTATATAACATTTTTATTCAGTAAATTATTAACATTTGACCTGGTCTTTCTTCGTCGCAATGCTTCTAAAAGGCTTTCTGGGCCCAACTGGCCACTTTTAGATTTCGTTTTAGGAAAGGTCTTCAGGTTGTTCCCTTTTTATATCTGCTTATGAAATTAGGTTTTTGATACCTTGTTGTCAGAAAGGCATATTTCTGAGAAAAGGAAACAAATGCGGTGAATGTCTGGGGTAACAGAATGAGATGTGACAGCATAGAAGAAAGGGAGGAGAAAGAAAAAAATACCAGTTAGACTTGAGTAGATTTGTTTACTGGTGGAGAAATGTAGGCCTTTCTTTGTTCGTCATACACAAAAACCTCAAAAGAGTCCTGAGGCTGCATGAGACACAGTGTCCTGTAAACAAAAGAAGTATCCTTAATCTTTGAATATGGAATTATTTTACAGATCAGCTGAAATCAGCCTGTCTTTATTTCTGGTGGGGAGAACTTGTCTTACGCATAACATAGAGTAGAGGGCGTTTATGATGAAGGTGTGATTTTTCGTAGTTTGAGTTATTTGGAATTAGAACTTAGGGTAGAGAATATTTGTTAGTGTGTGTCCTTGGGAACGACACAGTGGAAGAGAGGTGGAAACTGGATGGAGGGAAGAGGGGAGATGTTTCTTTGGCCAACCACGTTAGGAAGCTTTGGGGATGAAACGATTCACCAGTCTCATTCCACATCCTGCCACAGTGGCCGGGTGGTTATAAACCATCTCCATTAGTGCTTCCGTGCTCGATAGCTGAGGGCATGACCTTGGGTCCAGCATTCTCTGTGACTCAGACAATTCCAGTTCCTAGAGGGTCTTGCCCTTGGGACTGTCCTCTGCCAACACTCCCAACAGCTGGGTGAAGAAAGTTCTTCCTTGAAGATGGGTCCCTGTGGGGTGGTGGTTTTCCCATAGGCCGTGCTGACCATGGTCAGTCACCATCTCCTTGACCTTTATAAAAGATTTTGAAAATATTTATATCTTTTGCTTATAAAGGTAAAAAATAGATATGAATTAGACACAAATCTGCAAAACTTAGATAACAAATCTGCTTTCATTTTGGGGATGGATTTTAGATCTGTTAGTTTATACCTTTATAATTAGACGCTATACGTGCTGTGGTTGGAATCTTTGTTTCTCCCCTCCAAATTCAAATGTCGAAATCTAATCCCTAAAGTCATGAGTGGTATTCAGAAGTAAGACCTTACCATTCAGACCCCAGGATGTGGGTCTGCTCTTTCTACCACACCAGGACACAGTGGTAAGGAACCACTCCTCCATTCATGAGGAGTCAGGACCTCCCCGAATCTGCTGGTTAATGTTGGCCTTCTCGGTCTCAAGAGCTGTGAGAAATAAATTTCCATTGTTTATAAGCCAGTCTATGGTTGGGGTGTGTGCGTGTGTGTGTGTGTGTGTGTGTATATATATATATTTATTAAATCATAGCTGTCTACATTAATGCAATCATGGGGTACAATGTACTGGTTTTATATACAACTTGAAATATTTTCATCAAACTGGTTAACATAGCTTTTGAGGCATTTTCTTAGTTATTGTGTTAAGAAATTTTTCCTCCCTCCCCTCTCCCCTTTCCCCTTCTTCTTGGGCTACAATTGGGTTATAGCTTTCCTATGAAAGCTGTAAATTGGCTTCATAGTAAGGCTGAGTACATTGGATACTTTTTCTTCCATTCTTGAGATACTTTGCTAAGAAGAATATGTATATTTTCATAGCAACTCCATATGGACTAAGACAATCTAGCATCGAAATAATGAGGAAACCTATGGATACTGGTAAGAAATATGTCCATCGTATGATAGAATAAAAACACCAGGTTGCAGAACTACACAGACACTACACTGTGATCTTATTTACAGAGAACTACACAAGTGCATATAAAAAAAGTCTGTATTGACCAAAGGTTTAACCTTCTGAAGACTGGGTTGGGCTAAGAAAGAAGGGAGGAGTGGTGGTTTCTACTTTTTGTTTTTCTGTACCGTTTGAAACTACAATGAATTTGGTGTGGTTGTAAACTTGGTAGATGTGTTCCTTTGCTCTTACTGATGTAACAGCGCAAGTTTCATCTCTTACAGTTCAGAGGCCCAATGTGGGTCTCCCTTGACTGAAATAAAGATTTCAATAGGGCCTTCACCTTTCTGGAGGCTGTAGGGGAGAATCTATTTTGTTCTTTTCAACTTGTAGAAGATGCCCGTGTACCTGACTTCCGTCTCCTTTACTCTGTCTCACAACCAGCAAATCACTTCCTCAGCTCTCTCTCTCTTCCACCTGCTTCTTTCACTTCAGGGAAGTCTTGTGATTACCTTGGGCCCACCTAGATAATCCAGTTTTCTTAAGTGGAGGTGATTAGCAATCTTAAATTCATATGCAGCCTTACTTCCAGGGATTAGGACATGGACATTTTTGGTGGGTCCTTATTCTGCCTACCATGTTTGATGAGTGAAACAATGGCCTGATAACTTGTATGTTACTTCTTCCATACTTACTCAGATAATACTTAGTGAGAAAAGAGAAAAATCTGCACATAAATATTTTAATTTACTCCATCATTATTGCTCTTTAATTCAGTAGTATTTTTAATAAAGAACAATAAGAATGTAGGGAAAGCCACCTTCTTTAGAAAAAATGTCAGATTGTGTATCTTGTATTTTTTTTTCTTTTAATGCTGGTCTCTGTTGTAGCCATCATCATCATCATCATCATTTTTATTTATTTTTTAGATAGAGTCTTACTCTGTTGCTCAGGCCATAGTGCCTTGGCATCAACTTAGCTCACATCAAAGTACATCACTCCTGGTTCAGGTGATCCTCCTGCCTCAGCCTCTGTAGTGCTGGGAATACAGGCACCTACCACAATACCTGGCTAAGTTTTTTTTTTTTTTTTTTCTATTTTAGTAGAGAGGGTTCTTTCTTTGCGGCTGGTATCATAATATGGTCTTAAACTCTTGAGCTCAAGGGATTGGCCCACGTTGGCCTCCCAGAGTACTAGGATTATAGGTGTGAGCCGCCGCACCCGGCCATCATTCTCATCATCATTATTATATAGATAAAGGGTCTTTCTCTGTCACCCAGGCTAGAGTGCAGTGGTGTGATCATCGTTCACTGTTGCCTCCAACTCCTCGTCTCAGGTGATCCTCTCACCTCAGCCTCCCATGCTGCTGTGATAACAGGTGCCAGCCAGCCCGTAGCTCTTATTATTGAAATGTTATTATTGATTTCCTTCTGTCTCTTTTATACTTTTCTGAGAAATCCTTGTGGGTGGGAGCTATGTTTTTTACTTCAGTTTCCCAACTTAACAAATACTAGGTACCTCTTATGTGCCAACTATTTCCCTGAACATTTGGGGCTAATCAATACATAAAAATCAACAAGAAATATCTCCTTAGTGGGGAAAGATATTCTACATATAGAATATGATGAATGAAAAGAAACTAGAACAGATCAAGAAGCATCTGAGTTCCGGGTTAGGGAATTTTTTTTCAGCTTTAAACAGGTTATTAGTATGGGCCCCATTAGAAGGATGATATTCGAGTAAAGACTTTGAGAACTTGAAGGAGTTTGTCATGTGGGTAACTATGGAAATTGTGTTGGAGGCAGAGAGAACATTTACTGTAAATTCCTCCAGGCAGAAAAATCCTGGGATGATGAAGGAAGAGCAGGATGGTGTATGTGGTTGCCCTTAGCCAAGAGGCTGAATTTGGACTGCAGGGGTCCAACAGAACAGGAAGGCCGTCCTACTAATGTGATCCACAGCAGTGATGCCTTAGGGTGGTGGCGGTGAAAATAATGGGAAGTCATCAAATTCCGGATATGCCGTATTTGGAAAAGAGGGCCAGTGAGATTTGTCATGTGGAATATGACAGGGGGGTCAAGGGTGACTAGTTAGAGGGATGAAGATGCCATCCTCTAAGGCAGGGAAGGTGGTTGGGACAGCCAGTTTGATAGAGAAGATGTGGAACTGGTGTTGGGCATGTGAAAAATTTGAGATTCAAGAAGATATCCAAGGGCAGTTGATGAACACGCAAGGCCATAGATGAATCTGGAGTGTTGCCATTAGGGTCTCACTGAAAAGTGATGTCATGGAGAGTAAGCACACTTACTGAAATTGAAATTGTGTTTTAAATAACGGTGACCATTTGCTCGCTCAGGCAAATGGCCTTTGACCTATACCGGAGTTGAGGGCAGAGGTCTTCAATATATGTGATATACAGGAGCCATGAGAATCTGAGAGGCTGACTAAACCAGAAGACCATCTGACCCTACCAAATGAGAAGGCATAGGTAGCTTGAGAATGAGCCTGCGAACTGAGTCCTGGCACACCCCAGCACTTAGAGCTTGGGGTATCCAGTACCCCCATACACTGTTTGATAGCAGTAGGTAATAGGTACTTATTGAGTGGGTCAATAAACAAAGAAGAGAGAAAGTGGTGCAGGGCATGGTGAGTTTTATTGCTCTGTGTAGAATACATTAAAGTGTAAAACAATAGAATCGATTGTATCTATTCCATCAGCGAATAGGTAGGGAGCAGCTCGTGGAAATTAAAATAGATCCCTTTTTAAAATTCTATAAATATACATGATTATAAGAAAAATAAGAATCTTTCCTTTTAATAAGTTTTTTTTATTTGATGTAATTCTTTTTAATGGTACTTAATGTTCTGGTCTGGCTAATTCTTTGCGAAAACGTGTAAAAACATCCCTTCTCTAGAAAGAGAAGTCTAGTTCTTTATTTCTGTTGCTTGTGAATATACTTACATAGTTGGCACTCATTTTAGAGATTATCCCATCAGTGTCCCCGTATTCTCCATGTGGAATTACAAAAGAACTTCTACAGTCAACCTGGTAAAACTCACGGATATCATTCATGTGATTTTTTGCTTTAATATATTTCATGACTTAGAGTAGAAAGTTTGATATTTATCATGGCCATAGCAATCACTGGTGATTTGGAAATTGTTATGGGCATGTATCTTGTGAGAATATAGAAGCAGCAGACATTTTCTTTAGGGATTTTATATTCTAATTAAAGAATTTCAAACATTTATATAAATGTACATGTAAATTTAGTTGAGGAAATATAAATGTCATTGCAGTTCGACTCTTGTCTGTCTCTGTTGAGAGCACAGTTTATTAAAGAACAGACTAAGAAAATAGTGGTAATTATAAGCTTACATTTTGACCCAAAGGAAGAAAAGTAGATAAGGAAGCTCGCAAATAGAAAAACAGAAAAGGAAGCCGTGATACGGATGACGGGTCTACGACCAGGACAGCTACTATACTGGAATAGTAGTTCCCATATATTTTAAAGAGCATTACATTTCGGTCATCCTGGGCCTGCCTCTCAGTGAGAAGTAGATGTGTCGGTGAGCACAGATTCTCAGGACCAATGCCAGCCCCAGGGGGATGAAGCAAGTATTCAATGTAGGAAATAGTATTCTCACAAATCTCATCTCTAACCAGAAACCTCAATTATTTTATCATAGTTGTAAGAGTCCCGAGGGTTGGACCATTACCCAAGATCTATTATATATTTAACTTCAGGGGAGTGATGTGAAGTGTTATTGCTTCTTGGTTTTGGTACCGGCCTTTGGAATAGTTCTCAGCTGAGCTTTAGGTCACAGCTCGTGGTGACCCCCTTTGCTGTTACATGCACAGCTGCTCGTCTTGTGTTTCTTCACTTCATGCGGGGACTGCACTGTCGCCTCTCCTCTGTCCCTGAAGAGTGATCCCCAAACTCTTCAGTATTATCCAAAGTAGCTCATACTCTTCTGTGGGCTGTGGGTATGGGTGGTGGGGGGGCTTGATTTTTGATGAGATGTAAATTCCATAGTCTTTGGACCTTGGATGGAGGTGGTAAATATAGAGACCTTCCTTGGCACAGAATTTGCCCCAAACTATTTTGGGAAAGTACACAGGGAATTAAAATTTACACTTTGAATCACAGCCTTGGGAAAGTGTTTACAACATGGGCGCAGAAGTTGATGCTTCTGTTTAGAGTGTTAGGTGATGGTTACAGACCCTCACTTTACAGTTATTTCTCTGAAATGCAGTAAAAAACGAATGCCTAGCACCATAGCAACCTCCGTGAAATGAGGCATATGCTGTTTGTAAGACTCACAATATGTTTTTCTGATACTGTGTTTGCTCATAAACATGTTTACTGTAGGTGCTGTCTGAGGCAGGGGCCTCTTTCCTTAGAAACCATCTCTTGAATGCTAGTTTCTGGTTCCCCTTGTAGAAGAACGAGGCTCTTTTTGGCTGACTTTGAGAATTGGATTCAGTTAGGTATTGATAACACAGTCAATGGCTGATGTATCTTCGTGACTTAGAACTGTCCTGTCATAAATTGCCCTAGTTTTGGAGAACATTAAAGTATCCCTTTGTATTTTGAGGAGGCGGGAGGGTGAGATGCAGTGGAGATCTTTTGTGTATCATGCTGATACCTTATTTATGAATCACCTTGCTGTCTCTGTCTTGAAGCCTGTGTGTGCCAGAAACAGCATTTGCTGGGGTGTCTGACCTGGGTTCACCTTCTTGTTTAGTCACTAAAAGGTTTATGACTTTGCCCAAACACTTACCTGAGCCTAGAGAATTGTTAAATCACTAAATTAACACAAATTCATGAAATCCTTTTGATGCCATGAAGGTAGTGTCTGCTGCAGGCCCAGATACATTATACACAGTCCTTCAGGGGAGAAGCCTTATAAGTGGTGAGGGGCAGGCAGTTTTGGGAGAGGGCAGCATGAGGGGAGATGGTAAATCTGGAAATACGTTTTACAAAGAAGGTTGACAAGAGGCAATCATTCTGTGAACATGAACTTGTGAGCTTCAACGCCCACGTTTTGTACAGGAGGTCTGTGTAGACACTTGACTGTGAAAATAATGGCCTAGCGCCGGTCGGACCCAATAAGACATTTGCTACATCTAACCTGGACCTTTTTCATTCCCAGGCTAGGGGTTGCAGTTACCTTCTGACAGATACTAGGCTCTGTTATCCTGCTGCTTTTAAAGCGAAGTAGTCCACAGTGGTTGAGGAAATGTTTTAGGGAAATGATTGTTCTATATTTCTAGTGCCACTCTTAATTCTTCATTAATTAAATAGCTGCTTATAGCTGGGCACCGTGACTCACGCATGCAATCCTAGCACTTGGGAGGCAGGTGGATTGCTTGAGCTCAGGAGTTTGAGATCAGCCTGAGCAAGACCCCATCTCTACTAAAAATAAAAAAACCAGCCGGGCATCATGGTGGGCGCCTATAGTCTCAGCTGCTTGGCAGCCTGAGGCAGGAGGATAATTTGAGTCCAAGAGTTTGAAATTGCTCTGAGCTCTGATGCCATTGCACTGCACCCTGGGTGACAGAGTGAGATTCTGTCTCAAACAAACCAACCAAAATACAAACAAATAACCAAACACTCCTTATTTGAGGAAAACATGTATGCAAATTTAGTCTGGAGAAATTAGTTGGGAGAATTTCTTCGGAATAACCAGGTAGTTTCTGTGTATATATGAGACTAAAACTTTCTTATAAACAGACCCTTCCATTTTTTTTAAGTTCAAACATTCTATTTGCCTTAAAAATGGGGGTGTGTAGAAAGTTGATTTTATAGTTTGAGGATTTTGTTCTTATTTATTAAATAGCCAATAAATGGAGGTAGAAAATGCATAAGAAGATGAATATGATAAACTGTTGGAAAATACAAGAATCTTAGCATTGTAGAGTTGGACAGGGACCTTTCACCTGATTTTTTTTTTATACGGTATTGATCTTGTTGCTTAGTCTTCTTAACTGTAAAATGGTAAAAACGATACTTATCTGTAGGCTTATTTTAAGGATTAAAATACAATTCAAAAAATTTATTGAGTGCTCACTATGTTCCAAGGCCACATGATGGTTCAGAGGACTTATCTATATACTCGAAAGAAAGAGAGCCTGGCTTTGCAGACCAGGAGAGAAGCAGCTTTCCCCCAGCTTGTCAGATGTGATGAGTTTTTCCAAAACGCTCTCTGCCGTTGAGAGTCGAGAGCTTACGTAGTGTCTGATGCTTGGGGAAAAAGAGGAACGGGCCTGATGTGTCTTGGGTTGCAAAGGACACTCATTATCTTACTTAATTCTAACAGCAATCCTATGAAAAAAAACTAGCTCTAATTTTCCCTCCTGAGCAAACTTGTGTTCTTGTGGATCTGTGTCAAACAATGTTGAGGAAGTAAGTGACTGTATAAAGGTAACCCTGTTGTGCAGGAGACTCGGAGTCTTCAGGGGAGTGGCAGAGCTGTCTGATGTTTTCAGGGAGAAGTTAAAACTACCAAAGGTTTTAATTAGGGCCCAGGGCCCCTCTCCTTGTGCCGCACTGCCCCTGCGTGTGCCTAGTTGTGTATGTGCAAGGCGGGCCAGGCACACAGTTCTACATATACCACACTTACCGCTATGAAAAGCAGTTCACAAAACACAGTTTAATAGCAGTGAAGTCAGAGCTCCTGGTGTAATCTGTTTTAATGCCCATCACTAGTCATAGGTACATTCAGTTATCAGGGTAGACTGATTCATGCTGTGGATTTAGAGTATTAAATAATGGGATCCAACTCGGTGCAGTTTTTTTCTGGCAAGCTATGGGCTGTGAAGCCAATTTAAGCCCCAATTTAAGACTATTCATCCAAAACGTAAGGGGTTCTGAAATAGAAGGTCTGTAGATCGTCTTGTCCAGCGTAGGGGTGGGGGTGACTTGACTTTGTAAATTGAATCATTGCAGACGATGCTCCTGTAACTGCACTTGATGTGCTTCAAGCCGTTAAACCTTTGGTAGTTTTCATTTCTCTCTTAAAACATCTGGCACAGGTAGTGTCATCTGGTTGTGTGTGGGCCGCACATTTTAATTAGTAAAGCTGTAATGCCTACTTTGGGATTTTATAGAAGCTCCAGTAACAGATACAAAGGATCAGAAATGGTCACTTCTGGTGATCTCAATATTAATTTCAAATCACTTTCCACTGTACGCCATCCACCCACCAACTCTACCTGAGTTAAAAAATAGTGTTTTCTAAACACAGTTGATGGGGAATTACTTTGAGAAGGCCTCTTTTTGCTTACAAGGGAAGCTGAGTGAGAAAAACAGAGGACTTAATTTGGGAGGATTCCCCTTTCCTCAGTCATCTGCTTACGGTCCGAAGTGATAACTTCAACCCAAAGAAATGATTCAAGGCTCCCCAAGTCTTCTGGGCCTTTCAGAAAGCACATGAGGTGAGTACCTGTCTGTGTCCCTTCTGTAATGGATTCGGACTCTGAAAATTGTCGTCCTGTATGAGTATCTAGTAGAGAGAAGTGTGAGGCATGTGACTGTTTTCTTAAAAGTCAACCTGAATTCCATATGTCTCAAATTTGTGATCTACGCATGAGAGTTTCAAGACTGTTGAAGAGTTAGTAGTTCCTCCGGCACAGAAAGGAGGGGTGCAGCCTAAAATAATGGGTCTGTTGGCACTGTCACGACAGTGCTTCCGACAGACCAGTCTCGTCCCCATTGAAGCCTGGAGTCTGTTGCTGTGGGGAGGGACGCCATTTCTAATTCTCCTCCCCCCAGTAGTTTCTTGTTTCTGTATAGCAGCAATCCTTCCTTAAATACTGAAGTATTTGTTTGATTTTACCCTGGCAGCTATGTTATAAGGCAGACAAGCTCAAGCCGGCACACACAGTTACTCTCATGACAAAGACCGGTTGTGATTGAGGACCACTCACAGGATGCTGGTGATGTGGGGAAGAAGGGGCAGTTGTGGTCAGCAAGGCTATACCCTTTTTACTGGGCAATAAAAAAAAGTTACAAATATGAAGTGGGGTCAGAAAGAGGGCCCTTCCCTGCAGTTTTCTTTTTCATAAAGGCCCTTAGGCTAACAGTCAATAATGTTCAGCTAATATGTTTATATGTTCAAATCACCTTAACAAATACTTACGGAGGGGCCCGCCTCCGGGAGGTGTCATACTTGCAGAAGTGAAAAGTTTCAGAATTCTAATCTCTGAAATTAGGAAGGTTTTTTTTAAAAAGCTGGGGGGGGTGTTTTTTTTTTTTTTTATTAAGTGATAGCTGTATACATTAATGCAAACATGGGGTATAGTGTAGTGTTTTCATATACAATTTGAAATATTTTCATCAAACTGGTTAACATAGACTTTGTGTCATTTACTTATTGTGTTAAAACATTTATACTCTAGTTCTAGA
>CAUYQV010176255.1:0-31659 GCA_963574575.1 Galagoides demidoff
CTGTGGTCCCAGCTACTTGGGAGGCGGAGGCAGGAGACTCGCTTGAGCCCAGGAGTTGGAGGTTGCTATGAGCTGTGATGCCATGGCACTCTACCCAGGGGAATAGCTTGAGGCTCCATCTCAAAAAAAAAAAAAAAAAAGATCAAAGGTGGATAGGGTATGTGAAGGCACCAACCTCTAGCAGCTCTCAGAGTATCTACTTCAAACTACGGCCTGCAGGCCACATGAGGCCCACCTAGGACATTTATCTGGCCCGCCGGGTGTTTTTGCCACCACTGCCTGTCCTGCTTAGCAGCAGACTCATCCCGGGACCTGCAGTCCAGCCCTATAATGGTCTCTGAGGGATAGTGAACTGGCCCCCTATTTAAAAAGTTTGAGGACCCCTGGATTCTTAGAGGGTACCAGTAAGAAGGCAGACTCCACCCATGACCTGGTAAAGACAGACTCCACCCATGAACTGTTAAAGCTCAGTTCTGTCATCAAGAGATGAGAGTGATGATTCTAAACCACAGGTCACTATCCAGTAGTGGGCCATACAATCAATTTGTAGGTTGTGACTACTATTTGAAAATATAATGGAATAAAATAAAATAGAATAGATTTCTTAATGCCATAATGCATCACTTATTTTTGAAATGTAACAGCTAGCTTTTAATAACAATATACAAAATATGGAGAAGGCCCCAAGGTAGTCCTGTTTCGAGAGCCCACAGAATGAACACAGACAGGAACACAAACCCCTCCTCTTCCTTTTCCCCCACAAAGAAGATCTCTAAACGCCACCCTGAGCATCGCATAGTTTTAGAATAAATGTTATTTAGTGATCCTTTTGTGTCTCACACATGGGTAACTGTGCAAAACTAAATGCTTAATGCACAAGATGTACAAAAAAGAACTTCCATGAGCAAGACACCCTGTCCATGATTTTGTTGTATGGATCAAGGCTGTGCCTGTTTTACAAGTTCCTCATTCATAGACATTATCTGCTAAATTCAGTTTTCAGTCAGAAAAAAAAAAAGTTGGCGCACGTTCCATTTTAACTTCACCCCTCCCTCCGAGTTTGCGCAACAGAGAGCTACGGTAAATTGCTGAACAACGTGAGCTTTCCCGGCAGGAACTCCACTGTGCTTGCTGATAAGGGCGGCAGCCTGACAGGGTTCGCAGCAGAGGTTAGAAGATCAACAGGGCACAGGTTGACTTAGCAAAATTTGCTTTGGTCCTTTGGTCGGTTAGGCCACATCAGCTAATTATTACATTCAATGAAGAATATTGCTAGTGGCAGCTCTAAAAGGGAAGTTAAAAAAAGAATAAAATAAAACCATAAAACCCTACCACTGACACCCCACTTCCTAGTGTGTTAATTTTTCAAAAGATCAACTGAGGTACTTTGATTTCAATTTCAACATTTTTTGCTTCTCTTAACCAAAATGTTTTTGCTAAATATCCTGCTTTACCTACTGGACTGTCCATGATTGCAGTAACATGACAGAATAATTATTAGCATTTAATAAAAACATACTATTTACATATTTTTATATCTAAAACAGGGCTGAGGTTGTTCCTGTACCGTATATGTGAGTATGTTTGTGTAAAGCCTTCTTATAGTAACCCAAGAAATAGTAACTCAGATATACTCATTTCACAGGTAGAAAACTAAGGAATCTTGCATACTAAGAAATTCTGACCTTATACAGTAGCCAGAAGAGAAAATTTGTTTATACATAAATAAGTGACATGGTTTGTGGTATTGAAGGTACAATGTAGGGTAAACCTCAGGATGCAGTGGTCAGGTTACCTGCTGTCAGTTCCATCCTTTCTGGTGATATTTTTAAGCTTCCTTACTGTGAATCCACATTGCCAGTTAGGCTTGGATTGATTGGACCCCCACCACTGAGGCAATACCTCCTCAGAACTCTACCTTTGAGCCTGAAGTGTCCTTTGAATGTTTCAGGACAAATATGAATCCCAGAAGCTAAAAATTTGTTGAATTCAAAAGCATGTATAAATTGTTCATTATATATAATTTTTGGAATACAGAGGAATTTTTGAATAAAGTATTTATCTGTAGTGGAATCCTTTTCTGTCATCTTTTTGCAGTTATTTTCTTCTCTATCTTGCATAAAGATCCATCATAAAAATAGACAGAAGATAGGCAAAGCTTTATGAGCTATGAAACCATTTGCTCTGTTACATGCCTGGTACTTGACAGTTACACCTCCACAGTTTGCAAAGTCAGTGGCTGTATTTTAATATTGAGTTCTTAACATTCTTTTATACACGTTCAACCTCTACTTCCCTTCAAATCACTTCTTTAAACCTTCAAACATTGGGGATTTGGTCTACATTTTGCTCCACAGACTTGAATGTACAAGAAAACTTACATTACTTTCTTTAAATCAGGTAATATTTGACCCTATGCCTTCACTCTGCCAGGGAGAAAACCTTGGATCTTAGTGTTTATGGTGGCTGCCTGCCCACACCAGCTGAAAGTGCAGAGGTACAAAGGGACTTGTGCAGAGCAAAAGGAGGAATTCCTGGGAATCCCTCTGGACTTGGGCTTACACTTACTTTCCAAAAAAGGACAAACATTGATGTGGTCATTTAAAGTGCAGGACTCTTCAGCTTTCACCTGTTCTGTGGCAGAGAAATCTTTGCTAATCTCTCTCTCTCTTTTTGTTTTTTTCTTGCAGTTTTTGGTTGGCGCTGGGTTTGAACCTGCCACCTCCGTCATATGGGGCCGGTGCCCTACACCTTTGAGCCACAGGGATCACCCCTTTGCTAGTCTCTTATGCATAGAGAACAGTCAGTCTTCTAGAGCCCTGACTTCTCCCTGAAGAAGAGAGTGGAAGAAAGAAACAAAACCATTAACCTGGGTGAAACACTGAGGCAGACAGCCCTCCTCCCTTCCTGTCCTCCCACCACTGTGGCACCCAGCAGAGAAGCTGATGAAGAGATCATGAAGATCATGAGTTCAGAAAGAAGGCAAGACCCTGAGAAGGCTGAAAAAGGAAATAAAAGAATAAAAGGTTCCTGAGAGTGGGAAAAGAAAAGCATGGCCAAGGGATTGGGAGTTTCTTAGCTATGGTTGAGGGTCTGTCCAATGGGTGGTCCAAGACGGAGGAATGGGACATAAATGAAGGGAGCTGAAAAGGGGCAGTGGAGACCAGGAGCCCCTCAGGCTTCCAGTGGCCTTCTCTCTGCACCCTCATCTTGTCTCTACTGAATGTCCATCAACCTAACATCAGGCCACATGGGACATGGACAGCATTGTCTCCCCTCTTCTTTGGCACAGTTCTGAGCTTACACATATATGCAACTCATGGGCTTATTTATGGAGAAGTGGCCATGTTTCCAGGATTGGGTGAGGCACTGAGACTTGGGCATCAAAGAGTCTCTTCCTTCCTTAGCAAGAGCCACGATCTAATTGAACACACAGGGTTATTGGTAGGTAATCATAACACAATGCTCATGCCAGGGATTATGTATGGAAGCAAATGGGGATAAAAAAGGATAAAATACTTTCCTTGTTCAAAGAACGTAAATTCTAAAGGATAGAGAAAGAAAAAAAAGTGTATCATGTTATGGTCAGTTCCATATAGGGTCCAGTACTTTCCTTAGTAAGGAAAGAAGGTCTCCCTGTCCTGAGCCGAAGCTTCAGAAGACCTCCCTATCCACTGTGGAAACCATTCAAAAACTAAATGCACCAGAGAACATATGGGAACCGCTGCCCCATGAGGATCTTGAGCCCAGTGTGGGCACCAATTACCCTTAACATTGTAAACATCCACTCTTGTCACTGACAAAGGCTGGACTCAAAGCTGAACATCCTGGAGTGACAGTAATACAGGACAGGTGGTGCCCAAGCCAGCTCAGCTGAGCTGAGCTAAGCTGGAGGACCCATCATCTCTGCCCCGGTGGTGTTGGTGCGGTGGCAGCCAGCAAAGGAACCATAGGGCTGGAGGGTAGGCAAGGGGGGACCCCTGCAACCCCAACTGGAGGCTCTAGTAACCAAAGGGGCCAGACAACTGCTGGGGAGACACCAGTGCCTTGGTGTCTCCTTCCTCTTGCACTTATGATTGAACAGGAACCCCATTTCCTATGCTTAGGTCAATTTCATGTAAGTTTCCTAGGCCTCTTTTTTTCTTTTAGAGACAGAGTCTCACTTTATTTCCCTTGGTAGAGTGCTGTGGAGTCACAGCTCACAGCAACCTCCAACTCCTGGGCTTAGGAGATTCACCTTGCCCCAGTGGAAAGGATTGTAGCCATTCATTAACTGAGTTCTGGCTAAATGTAACTTTAGGGGACCCATGCCCACTAAATGTAACAACTGAGTTTTGGTTAAATGGCCCCATGTGACTATATATCCCCTTGGACAAAGAGCCTGGGGAAAGACAGAGAGAAGGAGAGAGAGAGAGCTTGTCTCCCCTGACTTGGGTTTTCCCTCTGCCAGGAGCTTTGGTATTTTTATATTATTTTCTATAAATAAATCCTGTCTTACCCCTGATCTGTGGTCCATGGATTCATTTGAATCACTGAGACCAAGAACCTACTGAAGACAAAATTCCGATATCAACAGGAGGAGAAGGCTGAGCAATGAAGATGCTTGGGCTCCCTTCATTCTCTTCAGCTCTGGAATATCCCCGAGGAGCTAGAAGTATGTTAAAATGTATCTAAAAAAAATTAGGATTTTCATAGTGGTACTTGGCTTGGGGAGCTCGGGCCAGTTACTCTTGCGACCAGTGATTTCTCCATCCTTCTATTCTGAGATCAGATAACAAGCACAGCCCCCAGGGATCAGTCCCCTGTGTGCTGAAAGCTCAGCGCCCAGGTGATCTACCACAGGTGAACCATTTCCACATGTGAACATGACGTAATACTTAGGGTTCGTGGTGTCTACCACAGGTGAACCATTTCCACGTGTGAACATGACGTAATACTTACGGTTCGTATCTGCATCTACGTCATGCTTTAGGAACTTACTCTCACCATGTTAACACAGGGAAACTTCTCCAAACTTAATAATAAATGTCATAATTGAGTGATTCAAGTAATGTCTAATTGGCATTCCTGTCTATAGAATAAAAATTATGTTAAAAATTGCAATTATTAAGACTGAATTACAGATTTCCTGAAATGAAAAAAAATAAATTTTAGATAATAAATATAGAGCAAATCACAAATTGTGTATGACTTTGATTTGTAAGCACCAAAACACAATACCATACAAGACAGAACACCCAGATGTGGAACAACAAATGTAAGCACCTCTGACCTTTTAACAACCCTTATCATACAGAGTCCACACCCTAGATGTTTTTTAAATGTTATGGATCTGCAGTCCTGTGCTGCACAGCTCAGATATGTGCTATGGGGCTGTTTTCTCCCGTGTAAATGTGACAGACGGTGCTTACACAAGCCTAGATGGTGTCCCTATTGCATGGCCTGCTGCCTGGCCACACACCTGTACATCACGTTACTGTGCTGGACACTACATGCAGTTGTGAGAGCACGTGTAGTGAGAGTAAGATAGAGTCTGGCAGGCTAGGGTTGACGTGACACAGCCGATCTGGTCAGCTGAGGTCCTGCCTGACCCTTCACCCCCTGTCTCCCATTTTTATTGCTTTGTCAACTTAGCTCCCACCCTAAAGAAGCCTCTCTTGAGTGGTTTAGGTGGATTGGCCTGGGAGATTCGCTTTTGAATTGGAATGTAGTAACAGGTCACTGAGTTATGCTGATTATTATTTGGAATGCGGGTTGGTGTGGTCTTTGCAAACTTACATGTATAAACTATAAATTTGGAAATAGAAGAACAGAACAGTCTTGGAGAGGCTAGTCACTATTCTCCAGAATTGCTGGCCTTCTACCAAATAAAGCTTGGTGGACCGATCTCCACACCCTGAATACTGGCCAACAGTGACAGGTGGCTGGACCCTCTTTGTCCGGTAACAGTTGTGACACAGTGGTAAGCATTTGTGGACCTAACCATATCTAAACATAGAAGAGGTGTAGTAACATATGGTATTGGATGTTGTGGACCCACCCCTGCATGTGCTGAGTAATTACTAAAATGTAAGTGTGCAGCTCGTGATTACCTGTTTGTCAAGTAGAAAGACAGGACTTGTTTTGTTTAAAGTTTTGACAACTGGTTTAGAAAACCTTATACATTTAGAAAGAGAAGCCTGGGCCACTCTTTAAATTCTTCCTCAACTGTCCACACTCGTTAGAGATGAGCCCGGAAGGGCAAACAGGAGAAAATTCTGAAAAAGCATCCTCTGAGTATTATTATTATAGTGCATTTTAATCTATACTCAGTTTGCTACCACACTAGAGGAATTTTTGCCTTTTTGAATGAAGAATTATTTTTTTATCTATGTTTTTACCTATGTTGGGTTTAAAGGCAGCCATCTGTGGCCTAAAACGTCAGGGTTTCCAGCAACTGCCTGGATCCTTAGCTCTTGAGGTGCTATTGGTTGAAAAATGACCAGACACCCCAAAGTAAGGTAAGCATGAAACAAAATATACTGAGGAAGAGAAAGAGAGGTTTCCAGAGAGAGAAAGTTTAGAGAGCACAGCGTGTTCACCGCAGACAGTGAACAGACCTCCACTGCATGACGAGTGGGGATACAGGCCTTGAACGTGGCTGAGGGTCTCTTCACATTGCCTGGGTCAGCCTGCCTTGTGATTCAGAGGTCAGCTCCGAGTCAGACTTACTGCCCCTGTGGCCCTCCCATCAGCCTCTCTGAGAGCCCACTGGGGGCTAAGCTAATGACAGGACCACTAGTCTTAGGCTGTTCTAGGTCACCCTCGAGACTCCATTGTACCTGTTGTCAGGCCAGACGTTTTCTACATCCTTTGCAGCTGGCTCGCTGAGTTCCCACTGGTGGGATGGGCCCTCCTCCCCAGGTGTGAGCAATCGCTAAGGAGGAAATCCAGGGGCGGCACCAGGACAGCAGCCTGGGCTTCCACCCTTGTCCTCCTTCCTCAGGAGAGCCGTTCCTACCTAACAGTTCATTTCATAAGTGTTAGGAAGGCAACTTTGCTCAGTGAACTGAGAAAGGAAGGGGAATGCAGGTAATACGTGTCAATGGCTTAGATCTCACGTGAGAAAGTCATTAATGTTAATTCATATTAATGTTTTAATTAAAGCTATTTTAGATTAATAGAATGATAGAACATGGCTAGGAAAAAGGCAGAATCCTAGTCTTGCCTTCTAAACTCCTCAGAAGATACTTGAAAAACTGCAACAATGGGACAATCCAGTGTTTGGTGGGTTGGGATGCTGACCCCCCAGCCCCCTCAGCCCCCCCCCCAGCCCCCCATAAACCTGACGTTTGTCAGGACACATTGTTTGGCTTTACAAATTTTTTTTTCATTATTAATCAAAGAACAAACATATTTGATCATTGAAGATTTTTTAAGGTATTGGTATTTCAGCAGCAGGAAATTCATTTCTCAACTTGCTCTTACCACATAAGAGGCATTGAACTGCTGGTGAGTTAGTAGCCTGACTGCTGGTGTTTCCTGGTGGGGCACTTTCACAGTTAGGGCAGGGAAAGGCTGACTGCCACGTGATGTTCCTATGTGTCTTGGGATATGTGCCTCAAGGTCTGAGAGCCATACTGAATTTATGGGGGGCAATGCCATTGAGTTAAGTGGAGAATGAGGCCACAGAGTCAGGTGGTGGGAGGAGAGGAGAGTGTCCGCTCTGCCGAGCCCTCTCCTACCTCTGAAGATGCTGGTCACTGCATGACAAACCGAAACATTAGCCAGATGAAACGCTATGCCCAGCCAAGCTGCTCACTCCCGCCGTTTTGAGTACAGTCATTCGCAGCCTCAAGTCAGCAGTCTGTAGTCCACTAAGAGAACCGGAAAGGAAGCAGCAGGAGACAGTCTGCCCTGTCTGGGGGGCTGGGGGGCAGCAGGATGGCACAGACTCAAGCCCGTGCTGTCTTCCCCTTCTGTGGAAAGAAAGCCCATGACCAATTTATGCAAATATGCTAAGGAAACAACTTCTCAAAGGCGACTTCTATGTGCCAAATGTTTCCTGGTTTTCTTTCAGCTGGGCCAGCCTTTGGATAATAATCGCTTATTTTAGTGTTGAGCTGCGGATTTTCCTGGAAGCTCTGGCCAAAGAACATTCAGTTCACAGAGAGCCAGGTCTGAGAGGCGAGGCTGGGAGGGAGCGAGGCCCCAGGGCAGACTGAGACAGGAAGTGATCTCAGGACATTCCATTCCTTTCTCCTGCCGCTCCCATCTGAGAGCAGCTGGGGTTCACTGCAGGCGAGAAATTGTCACTTACACTTGGGAACAGAAGTGCCTGAGTAACTGGTAACTGGGGCGCCAGAACCAGGAGTAAGGGCCAAACACTTGTATGGGGTAAAGCTGCCCTTTATTACCAGGATTCAGAATCCCAGGAGGATGGCAGCTCCTTCTCAAAGCCTGCCTTACTCTGAGGGACTGTCCCGGAGTTCTTACACCCTGCCAAAAGGCATTGTCTTCAGCTGTGACTCACCCAGCCCTCTGATCTCTGGCTGAAGGACTCGGTGTCTGTGACTTTCCCAAGCTGCACACCTGGTGTTTTCCTTCAGCCCAGGGCCATGATGGGTGTCCTCATGGGGTCAGGACTTGGGGGACAGCGGGCAGGGGGAGGGCTGGCTGATGTGACTGAGAGATAACCAGTCAGATCATTAAGTAACTTTTACAGCTCAGGGATGTTGAGGCTGTTTTTCCTCTTACCCTGACACTTGAGGGCTGACCCACACCGGTACATCCAATTTTACATTTGAAAAACTCCTTTTGACTTAAAGAATATGAACACCAACCTCATAGAGTAAAGCATAGAATTTCACTTAAAGAAAAGAAAGCCTAGAAACAGTTTTCCGTAACTGGGAAGGCCCCATCCTGAGGGCTCCACAGTGAAAGCCCCTGTGATGAGAATAAGAGAGAGTCTGTTGGGCTGGGCAGACGGACATGGCTGGTCTGGTCAGGTCATGTCCTGAGGGACCTTCGCCACCTGTCTCCCACTCTTACTGTTTTGTAAATTTAGCTCCCACTCTAAAGCTGCCTATCTTGAGTAGTTCGGGGATTGATTCAGGAGATTGATTTTAAAATGGAATGTTGTAATAAGTCACTGAGCTATGCTGATTATTTAAAATGGGGGTTAACGTGGTCTTTGCTTTGAACTTTCATGTATAAAACTGTAATTTCGGACATGGAAGAACAGAATAGTCTTGCAGAGGCTACTTCAGAATTGCTGGCCTTCAGGTGAGTACAGCTTGGTGGGCCTATCCCCGCCCCCGTGGCTGACAGTGACAGGGACCGGCCCTCTGCCTCCCTCCCCTGGGCCACCAGAGGCTTGTGCTTTCTTCTTTCCTTTCTCCTCAGTGAACGAGACCCTCACCCTCTGGTGGGAGCTTTCCTATTTTCCCTTAATAAACATTTATTTCACCTGCTGCCTCCCTCTGTCCATTAATTCATTCTTCAACTTTGTGAGACAAGAACCTGGTTCAGCAATCTGGGTAACATTATCCAAATTGAGGGTCCCATAGGAGCCTGAATTATAAGAGTGGATCATTGAAGTTGGGAATTTTGACAGTCCGTGATTAACTGTTGGTCTCATAAATTTGGCCACAGGGGTAGGCTTACACTATGGGTATGATACCAGTCAGATGTTTTCGTGTGAGAGCTGGCTGGCAGCACACCCAGGCTCAGATCTTCGTGAACACATCTCGTGCACGTGAGCCCCTTCTCCCTCGGCGCCAGCCTGAGCTTCTACCTCCCCATTCTCTGCTGGGATCCCCTGGATATTCTCACCCCACTCCCCTTAGCTGGTCTTCTCTTTCACTCATTGATTTTTCCTGGGCTTGCCCATCAGGCACCTCTCATGCACAGAAGATGTTTGGCTGCTGTTCTCACTGAACTGACAACAAATAACATTTTGTGGGCACAGCGAAGCCTCTGGGAATGAAATGCTGGAAGATGAAGGAATTCCTCCTCTGGGACCATAAATCTGGGTACGCCGTGCCTACATGTCCAGGGGCTGGTGAGGCATCCTGAGGTGCCCCGAGTTACCATTAATAGACACCAGGTGAGACTTCTCCATGACCAGCTCTCCCTGTCAGCCCCAGTCCCAGAACACACTGTGTTTTCTAAGCAACATCTGAAACTTGTATACCCAAGCAGTAAGCAAATACCCATGTATTTGCTGGTGGCTTAAATATTCCTAAGTGAATGTGGAAAGAGGTAGTATATTTTAGAACTGGAGGGACCTTAGAAATAATTCAATCTAACTTATTCATTAACCTGGTGAGTAGACAGAGGTGCAGAGGGCTTGTTAGTGGTGGAACCAGGACTAGAGTTCCAATCCCTGGCAGCCTCTTCTGGGCATTTCCACATCTGTAACAAAGTCTCTACTATTCAACATTATAACCAAAACCAAGACAATCTTCATTGAATTCAATTCCTCTTTTTGACCACACTTATTTCTATGTACAATTATTTGACTCAAGGCCATGATACTAGGAATGGAGGCTACATAAAAGTTGTCTACTGCCCGCAGCTTCCTTCTGAGAGTCAAGACTATTTGTGTTAGCATGACTTAACTCTCTTTTGAGAGCCTTTTTCCCTTACATTTGGCCCACTTTTTAATATTTTTTTCTTGCTAATTGCTTGAGTTCTTTGTAACTTCTGGATATTAACCCTATGTTGGATGTGTGGCTTGTGGATCTCCTCTACATTGTCTCTTTGATCTGTTTCGTTGCTCCATAATTCTTACGTAAAAAATAAAACTGTACACAAGTAGAGAACGTCAATGCTTGCTTCAGGAAATTCTCATAAATAAGTTGATCCAGCCATCAATTTGTTTATCTGGCCTAAGAGCTCACAGCTGGCCTATCCAGGCACGATCTGCTGTCCACTGATCTTAAATTACTATGTCAGCAACTCTGTCTAAGTCCAGTCATTTCTCTGCATTGACAGATCAGTGTTAAACCTTTTGAGCCCAATCCTCTTTGTGGCCTCCTCCTGAGACACTAAGATGCTGCTGAAGCATTATTCTCTCTGTTAGGTGCATCTAACAAACTGAGATTTTCCTGATCAGAAGATACATTAGTTGTCAGCTGACGCATTCTACAGAAAAACAGTTTGTACAAATTAGGACGGTTATACTCACCCAGTGGACGGTTTGGATGTAGTTAGGAGTTTCACTTGTCACACTAGATGGTGACGAAACTTGACCTGGAAATCCCTGGCTTCATGCTGTCCTACAAACTCGGTAAATACACTTTCTCTGTTTCCTTGGATTTAAACAGTTTCTCTCTTCAATGCCTGCCTCAGACTGGGCACTTCTCTCTAATTCCAGAAGCATGGGGTGAAAATGTACAGGTGAAGACAGGTGGGTGACTCCGGGTGCTACCAACTCCTGGAAACCATGGAACAGTATTAGTGCAAACTAGACCGGAAAGTTTTGTTTTACGTGATATAAAAAAAATTATTGTTATTATTTCTTTTCTTAGAGCAGCGGTTCTCAACCTGGGGGTCGTGACCCCTCTGTAACAATGAAAATAAATCCTGCCTATCAGATATTTACATTGATTCATAACAGTAGCAAAATTACAGTTATGAAGTAGCAATAAAAATAATTTTATGGTTAGGGGTCACCACAACATGAGGAACTATATCAACGGGTTGCAGCTTTAGGAAGGTTGAGAACCACTGGCTTAAAGTTTGTCACCATTTTCTCTATTTTTGTATAAAATTACCCTTTATTAAAAATACTATCTATAGTATGGAATGCAGTTGCCACAAACATCAAAACAGCCGAGAGTGCAAGGGAGGAGGGACCCGGAACGGTTCATAGAGGGTGGGCCCTGGGAGGCCTCAGGGTGCCCGGATGAGGGAGTCTTCAAAGAGCACCACCTCCTTTGCCTTTAATTCTGTACAATCTTCTGATTTGGGTACTTAGCAGAATGAGCTATCTGGTTAAAAGATACCAATTCATAGGCCACTAGATTACAGATTAAGGCATTGGCATTCTGGATTTTCAAAAGAAACGTTACATGTATCACTGTAGCTTAATCCAAACTGCATCCATTAGGTAGAAATACCCCTATGTAATCAGCTCTACAATTTGTATAAATATCGGTTTCTCAAACAGTGATTATACACATTACATACGCATGCATGTCTGCGTATAAACACACACGCACACACACATGAAATGCACCTGCTGGTTCAGCGTTCTTCTAAGAGATAAAGTCAAGCCTGCAAGAGCTCACAGTGTAGACGAGCCACCTGACCCCAGACAGCACTTCCAGGCCATCTGTCCTAAGTGCTGTGGAGAGTAGCCTAAGGGCCAGATCAGAATTGCCGGAGGTTCCCTGGTGAAGTTAGAGACCAAACTTTCATTCTTATTCCATAGTATCCGCTCATTCACCAGAGCACGCACTGTGTTCCAGGTACTATTGTAAGAACTTGGGTCCCATCAGTGAATAAAATGGAAAAATTCCTGCCTTTGTGGTTCTGGCATTGTAGTAAGGGTGTGGTTTACCTGTGCTAGTGCCAGGATTTTCACAGGCACGGGCATGCCCTCAGGATGTTCCACGACACTCAAGCAAGATGCAGGATGCAGAGGAGGTGAGTCAACCAGGACTGGGACCAAGGAATGGATCAGGGAAGGAGAAATGACTCTGTCTTGTGAAGTTAAATCTTGCCTTAAGTGCTTTTGATATGTTTGGTCTAGGCCAAAGTAATAATAATTCGTGGAGCCAACATGCTTTCCCTTGAAGCCGTGTGAGAGAGTGTGTGGGAGGGAGTGGAGGAGGGCAGCCTGTGGCCTGGGTTACACCGTTTCAGCTCTGTAACCCACTGGCAGTGTGACCTCCGGTGAGCTGGCTAAGGTCTCTCTTAGCAGCGACAGGTAAACCTGAAGGCTCCGGACTCTTTCAGAAGATGTGGGAGAGTCTGATGCACATATTGATGTCTAAGGTTGTGGGTCCTGAGGCTACAGTAGAGGTCACAATAACGATTTCTGGGTGAGCTGCAAAGAGTAGGAATTAAAATTCTGCACGGATGGGCTGTGGATCAGTTCATTGGATTCTCACACTGAGCTCACGAGTAGGCCTTTCAGTCCTTGGTAGATGCAGCACCAGGACTCAGGGAGGTCGCCCTCAGCCTCCTGCAGCAAGTAGGAGAGCCAGGGCTAAATTAGAGCATTGTACCTTCTAAATTAGAGCATCATACCTTCACTCCAGGGCTTTCAACGTGTCTGCTCCGTAAAGGACACTATGATAGTGTTTATTAAAATACTATTTCCCTGAAGCAAAGAAATAATGGCTTTTGTGGGGGAGCTAAAAGATATTTTGAGAGTATTTAATTTATAAGGGCCATTTCTTCTTCAAATATTGATCGAGTATAAAACTACTGTTCGGTTACTCTGATTTTTTTTTTTAATATAGGAAACACTATATAAGAATTTCACTGGCAGATTCGAGATTGATCTTAGAAGATTTCTTTAAGTAGATCTAAGTCCAGCAAAATAAGTCCAATCCCTGCATTGGTTAGAAAGTATAAAGAAGGTCTGTGCGGAGAGTGAGGACTGTGACGCCTGCTCTCCTGTCTTCTGTAGTCAGCACACCTGGGAGACCCTCCCGGTCACCTGTCACTTGGGCTCTTTTTCGCCTTGATGTTGACACCTGAGTTTACTAAGAATGATGACTGGAGGGGTCCAGAGGAGGCCGAGGGGTGAAGCAGGGATTCTCCCCCTGGGGGATCTCTCGGTGTCCATGTGCCTTCTGTGGGTGGAAACCAGCTAATGAAGAGTGACCTGCTTGGATTTCACACTAGAGAGTTTTCAAAGTTTCCCTGCTCCATTGCTTCTTAGGGTGTGTTAGCCTATAGTAACCAGGTAAATTTAAATAATTACATTCAATTATAATTTATCAATGTAAAGTAGCTATCATTATCAAAAGCATGCATCCTACACCTATGTGCTCAGGGTTTGCCATGTTACTACAGCTGCACACTCTGCACCCACAAGTAACATGATTAAATTCCAGCTGACCGTGACCATAGCCGAGGAGGAAAAGCTTGAAACACTTATAATCAAAGACCCTGCATTATGGAGCGTATGGGAGAGGGAGGTTTGTTTTGTCCAGAACTGATAGATATTGAGTCTTCTGCTGATAGCTTTTCACTTTGATGATTGAAACAAGTTTCCTCAGACTCCTTGCTGTGTATTTCTACCTTATTCGCCCCAAACCTGCGTCCTCTTGGTGTTGTGTGGCTTAGGACACATCCGACGTTGCATCAGGAAGCTGGCGAGTGTGCTCCGTAGGAATGAGGCATTCCCAGAAGCCTGTCCTGCAGCAGGGTGCTGGTGAAGGCCGAGCCCTTCAGAAGGTGGCTGTGAACCGGTGAAATACACGGCTGTGACCCTAAACTGGATTCGAGCCCCTTCAGCTCATCGCTACCTTAGCCGGCTCTAAGGCCACCGGGGACAGTGAGAGTGAGAGGAAGAAGGCAGTCCCAGCCACCTGATTAAAATACACGACACCAGCAGATTTCATAAAAACACATGACCACGGAAATGCATTGCTGAGGCCCTTCCCAAGCCCTTGAGAAAAGCCCTGAACTTCTGGGGTGTCCTAATGAGCTTACAGGGACACCCACCCATGACGGGGATGAAGTTTGGCACTGTGACTTAAGTTGTGTAAGTGTTCATCCCAGTGTTTAGGTTGGCACCTGTGACCCTGACAGCTAGTAACCGTGACAAATGCAAGAAGATTCCCTCGTGTGGCCCAGCTGGTGAGTCTGCCCTGTGTCACTGCAGTGATTTTATGACAAGCTTCCGTTAGCTTAGGTTCAAAGAGATTTTTTCCTTTCTTGGTGCTAATGCGGTATTCTGAACTTGGCCTTTTTGGATCTCTTTCTGTCTTTTTGGATCTCCACCCAAACCACTGTCCAGTCTGCAACACTAAAACGTGCATGTCCAATTTCATTTTATCGTATTTGTAAAGTGAAGCTCATTCGGTTTCCTCTTTCACAACTCCTAAAAGCGAAGTTCCTGTGAGAGATGTTTGTAAAAGCTGAGCCGTCCTCAGGGTAACAGAGCCCTGTGATTCTTTCGTCTCGAGGAATCTGTGATGTAAATGCTTGGGGAAAGGGATTTTAAAGGGAGATTCTGAAATCCCTGGGAAATTCCACAAGGGGACAGGGCTTCATATCTGTGTCAAGAAATGACATTGTCTAGGAGTTACTGAGTCAAGTGTCGGGCGTGCCAAGTTAGAACGGAGCCAGCAGGAGGAAGCTGGCCTCAGACGCAGGAGTTCTTGGCGGCCAAGCCCGGACAACTGTGAGGGACCGGCTGGGCTCGGCAGACCTGTCTTGAGTGTTCACTATGTGTGAAGTGCCTGGGATTCAGATTCAGCTCCTGTTAACAAGCTGAACTTACAAAGTCACCTAGGAACAGGGATAGTCAGCTGCAGAAAGGTTCCCAGGCAAAAGAGAGCTGACCTTGATTTCTTAACCCACGTGGGGAACTAAAGTTTGAAAAAATGACCTTTCAGAAAGCATCCAAGCAGCGGTGCTTCTTGGGATGAATTTGATCTTGACCTTGAGCTCTGGAGAAGGGGAAAGGTGCTAGAGGGTCAGGAGAAGGAAGGGAAAGGTCCAGACAGAGGGAACAGTAGAAAGACTCAGATGTATAAGAACGTGAAGGGCTGAAGCTGAGGGTGGGAGGAGACAGGCAGATCCAGACAGGGGCTGCAGAGGCCAGAAGGGACCAAGTAGAGAAAAACTTGTTTCAGGGTCAGGACAGTGAACTGGATCCTGAAGAGAGTGGCGTGGGCACAGATACTGAAGGTTAAATCTGGGAAGGTAAACCAGGTTTGCGTTTTAGACTTTTCCCTTGGCAGAAGGAGAGCTTGCGGGTAGACAGGGGAGAGTTTTCCGTGGTGATCAGAGAAAGGAGGACGTGAGGAAGAGGGAGGACTCCACGGAGATGATGAAAAATCCCAAGAGGCTGGGTATGAACACTTCACAGTTGCAGGGAGAAGCAGAAATACTGACGGACAGTCAGGCAGCCTGGCGGATGGTGGGAAATGCGGGGGCCGTGGAAGGTGAGAGCAGCGCTGCGCTCTTGGACGGTGCAGCCTGATTCCGACCCTGCGGCGAGGGTCCAACACACACCGTGGGCCAGAAATGCGTCAGAAGCGCCACAGCCGTAATCTCTGAATGGCGAACGATAGATTTTCTTTTTCCTTTTATACTTGTCTACACAGAAACTGAATCCTACTTGTCATGAAGAACTATAAACAACGTCAAGAAGGGGTAGATGGAAGGGAGAAAAGTGGATGGAAGGAAGAAGAAAGATTTGAGAGCTGTTACGCTCAGTGGTCAGGGACGTGAGAAGGTCACAGGGCCTTGAGGTACACAGAGATGGAGCCCCAACTCCCCTGGAAGGTATCACGGGCTGCGGCGCCAGGTCGGACACAGGTGGTGGGGGAGCAGACACGAAGGGTGTGGAGGTGGAAGAGCAGTCAGTCTGTGACAGTCCCCTGCTGTCCCTCGGTTCAGCTGACGTGACTGGATGGGGAATGTGGGGTGAGGCTGCAGAAGCCTTGGAGTCTGATTTCTTGGACAGGGGCTGCCCTGCTGAAGTCGGCCCCTGCCTGGCTACCCAGCCGGCCCAGTTCCTGGCCGGTGCCAGGCTCTGCTTTCCCCATTCTGCAAACTGCATTTTAACCTGCCTGTCGGTGTCTTCACTAGACTGCAAGGTCTGTGAAGGAGGAAATCGCTCCCTTCTACGTCCTGTTCACTGTTGTACTTAGAAAACCCACCACTGGGCTTGGCGCAGAACCTGGCGAAATGAATTTATGAGATTGTGAATACAGTGATTTTATTACATTACATTAAGTCAATGAAAAATGAGAGACTAAACACTGAGGGGATAAATGCTTGCTTGCCTTCCCCAGGGGCCGTTAACAGAGTCCTACCCTCTTCCATCCCCTCACACCCCTACGCACTCGAGCCTCATCTGTTCATGGCCACCTTGAGCTCAGGAGAAGGAAAAATGAAGTCTTTGTAAATTGTAACTTCTGCAAAGCCCTTCGTGGTGCTCCTTACGCCAGACACTGAAACTTCTCTCATGAACCCAAAAGGAACAGAGGTAGCCATAGAGCAAAGGGGTTTCTCTCAGTGTCGTGGACTGGATTGTGGTCCCCACAAACTCGTATGTTGAACTCTGAATGGTGCACCTCTGTAGGTGACTGTGCTTGGGAAAGAGGCCCCTTCAAGAGGGAATTAAGAGTAGTGAGGTCATAGGAGCTGGTCCTAATCTAATATGATTGGTGTCCTTATAGAACGTGGGAGAGACACCAGGGACATGTGAGCACAGAGGACAGGCCATGTGAGGACACAGGAGAGGGCAGGTGTCAGCAAGGGGGGAGCCCTCCACAGAAACAGACCTGTCCACATGTTGACTGAGGGGCTCCAGACTCCAGAACTGAGAGGAAATGAGTTCCTGTTCCTTAAGGCACCTCGTCTGGGGCAGCCCTAGCAAACCAGTACATTCAGCAATACCACCCCCACCTTACTGGCCTGAATAGACACTTTAATGTCCTATTTCTTGGGGGTTCTTGGGGGGGGAATTCCTTAAACTATTCTTTGTGTGCAGAAATATGAGCATATCCTGATATAATTCATGAGAGGTACACATCACTCTGGGATATTCTCCCAAAAATGAATTTAATCATAAAGGAACATTAGACAAATGGAAGCTTAGGAGACACAACAACTATGTGTGAGCCTACAGCAGACCCCAGGACAGTTTATCTACCTGTCTGTCCCCCCTCCATCCATCCACCCATCCCCCCCTCCATTCATCCACCCACCCGTCAGTCCATCCACCCAGGTATGCAAAGCAAGGTTGTCCAACCTTCTCTTTTTACTGCCGCACATTAGAATAACAGTTGTCTTGGCCCACACAGTAAACACAAACACTCAGCAAAGCTGATAAGCAAAAGGAAAGTTCCATGCATCCTTTTTGTGGTCCCCACCACCACACATCAGCAAGACAGCCCTCACCTAATCTGCATGTGGCCGGCCAGCCTATGGGCTGCAGGTTGGACACAAGGACATTACTGGGATAATTGTCATAATATGCAAAATATCTACAAATTAGATAATAGCACTGTATTACCATTGATTTCCTAGCTTTGATCATTGTACTCTGGTTTTACAAGAGAATTTTCTTGTTCTTAGGAAATACTGGGAAATCTGGGTGAAAAGTATTCTGGAAGTCTTTATATTCTTTTAACTTTTCTATAAATTTAAAGTTATTTGAAGTATAAATGTTATGAAAATTAGGGTTGTAAATAAAAATAACTCATTGAAAAGTATGTATGTTTAACAAAATATTTATACTCCATCAGGTTAAAATTTAAGTGTGTTGAAATGTGTTAAGAGCCACGAGAGTGTTTGTTTCTGTCAAGGTTAGTTTCAAAGTGCAGGGGGCACGTTGATTTGCATGTAATTTCCAATAACGCAGCATATGGATGAGAATCCACACACATCGAGTGTTGCAATGATATCAAAAGCCTCAGGAGCCCGCCAGCCAGCACAAGCCCCCAGGGGTAGTTAAGCCCACCCCCAGCTGGGCCCAGGGAACTGGAAAGGACCAACCCAGGGCAAACTCGGTCCCTCGCTGGCTCTGCTCCCTTGTCAGCGCCGGGCTTTCTGTGGCACCATGCGAAGGGAGGCACATCTTTCTGATCAACAGGGTTTTCTTTTGTCTCTGATTCTCAGAAAGCAAGACTATCCAAAAATGATTTGAAATTTGGTTATTAAAACAAACAAAGAAATCTCTATTTGCATTCATTTAATACTGGTAGGATTGCAAAATGACTTTCATGGGCCTTAGATACTTACCTTGCGGGACCCTCCTACCATAATGATATCAGCATTAAGAATTATTTTTGAGATAACTTTAAATACCTCAAAACTTTTTCTGTTTTAGGCAACACTTAGGAGATTGGGGGATCCCTAAAAAACTATCTTTTTCTGTTGTAAGAAAGAAATAACACTTTCTTTGACATTAAACCTTCATGTTTTTCTTCTGATTTCAAAAGAAACTAAAACACTGTCACAGGTGGTCAAGTAACTGTGGGCCCAGGCATGATGCCCACTCTGCCTGGTGTGTGGGTCAGGCCTGACTTATATTAGCTTTTTAATTTCTTAGGCACTATCTCTCCACCTCTAGGACAGTGCACTATTTGAAGTCATGTACATTTGGCTGCAAAAATTCATAATTTTTTCTATAACATGTATTTTATATGTTCAAATGTTAACTGAATTTATACACTTATATATCACTATTTATACTTATAGTCATTATTCTAGATCATTGGGAGCCATAGTTGCTTAATATTGCCTATTAAATGTTGAACAAGGAGGTGGGGAATGGTGGATCACGCCTGTAATCCTAGCAGTCTGGGAAGCAGAGGTGGGAGGATTGCTTGAGGCCAAGATAGGTAGATTACTTGAGCTCAGGAATTCTAGACTAGCCTGAGCAAGTGGGAGACCCAATTTCTACTAAAAAACAAAACGAAACAAAACTAACCAGGTGCTGTGGTGGGTGCATGTACTCCCAGCTACATGGGAGGCTGAGGCAAGAGGACCTCTTGAGCTCAAGAGATTCCGGTTGCTGTGAGCTATGATGCTTCAGCATTCCAACCAGGGGAACAGAGTGAGACTCTGTCCCCTCCCATCCCCTCCCCCCCAGATTGAACCAGGTAACTTTTTACTCAGTGTTCTGTTGACCAAGGCTCAGACAATAATTGTTTCCTATCTGTTTTGAGTAACCATGGTAAACCCTAGACCATTCTGAGATACTGCATTTGAGCATGTGGTTTGTTTTTTTAGTTTAATCAGCGCTAAAGGGAGTTTTTTTTTTTTTTCTTAACCTAAGACATACCTGTGAAGCAGTCATGTGTCTATTAATTCTTTCTGAAGGTGATATCTGAGTTGATAAGATCACGATTTATCCCCCCAAACGGCACTCTAGTATCACATAGAAAGTTATTCAAAATAGTCAGTGAGAATCATTTTGAAAGAAAAGAAATGAATGTCAAGGGTTTGGCCCAGGTTAGCGTTTGTATCTGCAGCAGCATGTTTCTTGAAACTGAGACATTTCTCCTGGTCCCCAGAAGTGTCATATTTGGGTTTGAAGCGCAGCTGGCAGGGCTGTGCCCCTGGCTGAAGTCAGTCTCCTGCCCCTTGCTGTTTCAGGGCTCACACTGCCAAGTTTTAGCACAGTACCCCATGCCAGGGCGTGGGGATGCATTTCACACCTTTCCAGGCCAAACTTATCAAAGAAGTATGCGTGACTCAGAGGGGACCATACTGTAAAAATCTAGAAATCATGTAAATACTTTTGAAAGTGCTTAGAAATTTTCTTCTGCAAATGTAGAATGTTTAGTTACTGCGTGGCAAACAGACCAGCAAGAAAAAGTTTCAGTCCTTATAAACTTAACACGGTATTGACATCTGCTTAGTATTAGCTGCTGGGTCCCTCTTGCTTCTGAATTCCAGAGCAATGGTTTCATTTACCTGATATTAGCAGATTCTGAAACACAGTAGAAAGAGGCAGTTTATCTGACATTCTGCATAAAGTAGAGAAGCCCAAGAAAAGTCCCGAAATGTCACCTATGCTCCACAATGGACGGGTACATAGCACACCCCCGGGTGAAGGGCTCAACTACAGCTTGAACTTTACCTTAAAAACACAAACAGTGTAATCTAAACATTAGAACCCTCATATTAATCAGAAAAAAAAGTTTCTGAAATGATAAATAAATTTGAATTGGGAATTAGAAAGACCAGGAGAGAAGCAACTACGGGTGTACTCTGGCTAACCCTGGCACCCTGACACCAGGTATCCTGGGAATTTTTTTCCCCGTAATACCTGGACGCAATGGCCCTTGGCGATGTAAGTGGGGAGGTCAAACTCCCATTTATTTAAGAGAACTGCCCTTTCCCCATTGTATGTTTTTGGTGTCTTTGTTGCAAATGAGTTAGCTATAAATACATGAATTCACATACACGTTCTCTATTCTGTTTCATTGGTTTACGCGCCTATTTTTATGGCAGTAGCATGCTGATTTGATTACAGGAGCTTTATAATATCTTTTGAAGTCAGGTAGTGTACTGTACTGTGCTTTGCTCTTTTTGCTCAAGATTACTTTGGCTGTTCAGAGTCTTTTGTGGATCTATATTAATTTTAGGAGTTTTTTTTCCTATTTCTGTAAAGAATATTAATATTTTGACAGGAACAAAACTGAATCTTAAGATTGCTTTGAGTAGTTGTATGGTCATCATAATATGAATTCTTCCAACTTATGAGCTCAAAATACCGTTTCACTTTTTGGGTGTCCTTTGGAACATTTTTCCTCAGTGTTTTAGAGTCTTCCTTGTGTGGGTCTTTCACGTATTTGGTTAAATGGATTCCCAGGCATCTCACATTCTTTGTAACTACCGTACATGAAATTAACTTCTTTCTTGGATTGTTTGTGGTCGGAGGATGTGAACGCTACTGACCTGTGTCTTCTGCAGCCTCACGGGATTCATTCATCAGCTCTAGCAGTTTTTTTGGTGGAGTCTGTAGGTTTTTCCAGATCTAAGATCTTGTCATCTGTATCCAAGGTAATCTGGCTCTTCCTTTCCAACGTGGATGCCACTTATTTCCTTCTCTTTTCACCTTGCTGTGGCCAAGACTTCCAGTATTAAGCTGAACAAAAGTGGTGAAAGGGGAGCCCTCGTCTTATTCCAGAGCTTAGTAAGGCTTTCGAGCCTCCATTCTGTATAAAAGTGGCTGCAGGCGTATTGTATGTGGCCTTGCTACTTTTAGGTATGTTCCTTCTCTACCTAGTTTGTAGAAGGTTTTTTTTGGTAAGATGATCGTGTGGATTTTGTGCTTCCTTCTGTTGGTGCACTGTATCGGGTTAATTAATTTGTGTGTGTTGAATGATCCTCACACCCCTGAGATGAGTCTCACTTGATAGTGGTGAGTGCTGCTTCCCGTGCTGTCGGAGCTGACTGGCCAGTGTGTGTTCAGGGTTTTACCCTCCAAGTTCTTCCGTGATACCCGCCTGCAGTTTTCTCTCTGTGTTGTGTCCTTGTTGGGTTTCAGTACAGGGTAATGCTGGCCATGTAGGATGGATTTTATTCCCTCCTCTTCAGTTTTGTTTTTTTTTTTTATGATTTTAAGTAGAATCGGCATTAGTTTTCCTTTAAATGTTTGCTAGAATTCAGGAAGCCATCACATACTGGGCCTTTCTTTGATGGGGGACTTTTTACAACAGCTTTGATCTTATTGGTCTGTTCAAGTTTTCTGTTTCTTCATGGTTCAAAGTTAGTAGATAGTATGTGTCTAGGAATTCATGCCTTTCTTCTGGGTTTTCCGGTTTTCTGGTATATTCTTATTCATAATGTCTATAATGATTCTTTGTACAGAGGGTGATAAAAAATGTATACACATTTTAAGAAAGGAAAAACTATATTAAAGTTGTAATACTCCAGTCACATTTGACTTCTGCAATTACAAGAGATACAAAGTACAATATACAAGATGAACATCATCAGTTTGTATTGAGTATTACAATTTTAGTACAGTTTTTCCTTTTCTTAAAATGTGTATCCATTTTTTGACACCCTCTGTATTTCTGTGGTCTCGGTTGTTACCTCTCCTTTTTGTTTCTGATTTCATTTATTTGTGTGTTCTCTGTCTCTGTCTCTGTCTCTCTCTTTTTTTTTTTTTTTTTGCAGTTTTTGGCCGGGGCCAGGTTTGAACCCATCACTTCAGTATGTAGGGCCGATGCCCTACTCCTTTGAGCCACAGGTGCTGCCCCTCTCTGTCTCTCTCTCTCTCTTTTTTTTTTTTTTGGTATAGCAAAGAGTTTGTCAATTTTTTTATCTTTTCAAAAACCAACTCTTTGTTTCATTAATGTTTTACAGCTTTTTTGACTCAGCTTATTTGTATTCTTACCATTACTATTTCTTTCCTTCTATTAATTTTGGGTTTGGTTTATTCTTGCTTTTCTGGTTTCTTGAGGTGTATTGTTAGATTGTTTATTTCAAGTGTCTCTTCATTTTCCACAATAAATTTCCAGTGGGCATTTATTGTAAAGGTTTCCTTTTAGTCCTGCTGCTTTTACTATATCTCATAGACTTTACTATTTTTTATTCTCATTTTCATTTATTTCAATACATTTTAAAGCCCTTCTTAATTTCTTTATTAAACTATTAGTCGCTCAGGAGCATTTTGTTTAATTTTCACATGTTTGTGGAGTTTTAAATGTTCCTCTTGCTATTGATTTCTAGTTTTGTTCTATCGTGATCATAAAATATTTTTCATATAATTTCTATTTTTATCAATATGTTGAGACGTGTTTTGTGGCCTAAAATAGGGTCTATTCTGGAAAATGTTTCATGCACTGATGAAAAGAAGGTGCATTCTGTAGCCGGTGGGTGACTGGTCTCTAACTATCAGTTAAGGCTGATCTGGTACTGTCTAATTTAACTCCAATTTTTCTTTGGTGATTTTATGTCTGAATGACCTGTCCATCACTGAGAGTGGGCATTGAAGTCCCCACTGTCACTGGCTGCAGTCTATCCCCTCTTATAGATCTCCTAATTCTTGCTTTGTGTACTTGGGACCCTGGTGTTGGGTTCACAGATGTTTATAACTATTATATTCTCTTGCTGAATTGACTCCTTTATCATTATTATATGATCTTCTTTATTCTAATTCAGGGTCCAGGATCTAATTTATTCAAGTATATTATGAAACATTTCATCCTTGTTAGAAATACTTCCCATTGAGTTTAGAGAACATCATCAGTCTACAGTGATTGTGTTGGAAAGCACGACTTTCTGGAAAGCTCTCCGTGTTGAGTTCTTTGAATCAGGCTTCTTCCCCTTATTCTTGCTGAACTGCATTTTGAACACCATCATTTCTTAGATTTGGTGTTTTGAGGTAATTTTCTATACCTTGTAGGTGATCTTCATTGTTTTTCAGTATTTTTCTCCTTGTATTTTGCATTTTCAAATAACCTGTCTTCAAATTCACTTATTCCTTCCTCTGCTTGACCCATTTCACCTTGAATGCCTGTAATGAATATTTTTATTTCGGCAAATGTATTTCTCACTTCCAAGGTTGCTATTTGATTTATTATTCTTTCAATCTCCTTATTAAATTTGTGTGATAAATTTCAGAATTGCTTTTCTGTGTTATTGGAGGCCACTGAGTTTCCTTAAACCCACTATTTTTAATTTTTAGTCAGAAAACTCCCTTAAAGCTACCTTGTTAGGGTCAGACACTGGTTCCTTGCTTATTCCATTTGGGGAGGTCATGGTTCCACGTTTCTTGTTTCTTCGTGTGAATTTATGTCTGTATCTTTGCCCTGAAAGAATAGCTATTTATTTCATTCTTCTCTGTAGGGCTTGTTTTGATTTTTACTGGGTTAGATCCTTCTTAATTCCCCTGTTTAATTTTTTCTGCTAGGTCACTGCCTTGTTTTCAGCACTAGGTGGCACCATAAACCCAGGTTTGCCTTCGATCTAGCAAAATACTGGCTTTCCACCGCTCCCAAATGGGGCAGGCCCCAGAGGGATGTCCCTGCAGGTGGAAAGGAGCCTCAGTGGTCCTGCCCAGGGGCCCCGTGGAACATTCCTCCTGCAGCACTCCTGGTGAACAACCGCTCTGATTTCGTGATTCCTTTGGCCAAATTGCAGAGTAGAGTTTCCCAGGCTCAGGGCATCTACCTTTTGTCTCTGGCTGCCCTGGGGACACTTCTCTTGGCAGACAGTTGGGACGCTTCCCTCTCCGTGGATTGAGGCAGGGACGAGTTTCCTGTTAGGGAACTCACTGGCTTCTAACTGCACTCTCATTTTTTTCCAGTGTAGAAACCAGAAGTTGGGGAAATTTTTCTCTTTGCTTGGTGCTGGGTAAAATTGTGGAGACGGGGTCACAGATAGGGAAACCTGATTCTTTCACGTGCGGGCCACGGAAAGATTTTCATTTCTCTGTGGCCCCAGGAAGTGTCTCGCCCTCCTATGAGTTCTGGAATATTGCTGCTGATAATCTTGGGATTGTATATTTGCTTCTGGTTTTCTGTGTGTGTGTGTGTTGGGGTTGAGGTCAGCTTGCTTCCACATTGTGTTTTGGAATCTTAACAGGTTGTCGATTTTATGTTTTTGGTCTTTTCTAAAATAAACACATAAGGCTACCGATTTATTTAAAAGCTCTGCTTTAGCTGCATTCCTCAAGTTTTGACATGTTGTGTTTTCATTTTCCTTCAGGCCAAAAATATATTCTAATTCCCCTTTTCATTTCATATATTATTAGAAGTTTGTTGTTTTTTAAAAAATACAAAATCATCAAGCTACCTTTATTTGAATCTTGGATATACCACTTACTATATCTGTAACTTTGGAAAAATTCCCTAATTTCTTTGAAGCTCAGTTTTATCCTGTGTAAAATGGGTATAACAGACTATCTTCTCTCTGTAGCACATGTCGGAATTTCCTTCGTTAGGGGGCTGAATAATATTCCATGGTATGTATAAAACACATTTTACAGTTTTTAAAATTTTTTTTTGGCCGGGCCAGGTTTGAACCCGCCACCTCCAGTGTATGAGGCCAGTGCTCTACTCCTTTGAGCCACAGGTGCCACCCCAAAACACATTTTAAAATCTATTCCTCTATCAGTGAACACTTGGGTTGCTTCCACCTTTTGGCTATTAAGAATGATGCTGTGTTGGTGCTCCCCGGAGCCCTCTGTTCTTTGATGCAGAGAAAGGAAGCCACAGACAGAATGATTGGCAAAAAAGGAGGTTGAGGCTCAATATGGCACAACAACCCTGCTCAACTTTACTGATTATCTTATATACTCTCAAACATTCAGTAAGAATTCAATACAGTGAAGTAAGATCAGGAAACTGCCATTACGATCCCAATTCAGTCCGATTCGCTGCTGCACACATATACAATTGATTCTGTTTGGGGTTAAAACATAAGGGAGCCAGGTAGTCTGCTCTCGCTTGCCTAATTTCCCTTAACCAAAACCAGTGATTATAATGTTAATGATGAGAGAGGAGCAGAGAACAGCAGCCGAATGCCTCAACAGGTGTTCAAGCTTCCAGCTGTGACCCAGGTCTGGCCCTTCCATATTCTTTTGTGAGAGGGTCTCTGCATTTCTGCAGGCTGCAGGCAGAACCTCAGAGAAAAGAACTCCATCTCAGAGCCATTTTTCGTGGGGAGCACATGAAGCTAAACTGCTATGTCTGGGCATGGGGTGCTGTACCCCACAATGTTGCTATGATACTGGGTATAAAAATATCTCTTTAAGATTCTGTTTTCAGTTCCCTTGGGTGTATCCAGAGGTGGGATTCCTGGGTCATGTGTATTTTCTTCCAAATTTTTGAGGAACTACCATCCTGCTTTCCATAGTAGCTACATCATATTCCTTTACCACCAATGGAGCCCCATCTTCCCAACAAATGTTATTTTTGCTTGCTCTCCATTTTTTTATGGTACCATCCTAATGGATGTGAAGAGGTATCAGATTGTGGTTTTGATTTGTGTGTACTTAATGCTTAGTGATGTGGAGCATCTTTTCATGTGCTTGTTGGCTATTGGTGTATCTTCTTTGGAGAAAGGTCAATTTAAGTCCTTTGCCCATTTTTTAATTGAGTTGTTTGTTTCTTTTTTTATTTTTTGCTGTTGATGTTGAGCTATAAGAGTTTTAAAATATATATGGATATTAATCCATAATCAAATATATGATTCGCAAATATTTCCTCCTATTTCAATGATTGCCTTTTCATGTTCTTGATTGCATCCTCTACTGCACAGAAGTTTCTCCTTACAGCTAGGTCTTTAATTCACTGGGAGCCGAGTTTTGTTCATGGTATAAGGTGCATCCAACTTTTGTGTATAAATCTGGTTTTCCTAATACCATTCTTGAAAAGACAGACTGGCTTTTCTCCCATTTAGGGCCTTGGCACCATGTCAAATAATTTAACCATATATGCAAAGGTTATTCCTGGACTTTTTGGTGTCTATGCCGCCTTCATGCAAGTACCACTCTGTTTTGACTCCTGCAGCTTCCTGGTAAGTTTCAAAGCAGGAAGTCCGAGGGCTCTAACATTGTTCTTCAAGATTATTTTGACTACTTAGTTCCCTATAAATTTTAGGAGGGTGTTACTTTTAATATGCACATACCTGACGACTCTACAAATCCACTCCCAGGAAACTCTTCTCTTGCATAAATGCAGCAAGCATCATATACATGAGCGCTCATGAAAGCATTTTTATTTTTACTGTCATGAAAAACTGGAAAGATCGCTGGGCCTGGTTTGTGTTCACACATTGATTTATCCCATTGCTTTTCTCTTACTCTTTTCTGTGTCCCAGAAGGCTGTATTTCTGAGGTCCCTTTCTTTTTGTTTTATAGGAAGGTTTTACTAATGGGAATCACTAGCAAAAGATAGGGAGGTGGGAGAAGAGAAGCTATCTGAGAATCCCCTCATCTTTCTGCTGTGTCTCCCTTGTAGAGACGGTTCCACCGGCCAGGGTGGCTCAGGGAATGCCCGGGCTTACCAGGCAGCCTTTGTTGGGATTCTAGTTCTCATCAGATTGTTTTAACTTCTCAGCTCTGATGATGCCATTTCTCCCGCTGGCCTTCCAGATTTAGGTATAGTGACTTCCTGCTGTTGGGTTGTTTTATATTTTCTGGCTTCTAAATTCTTACATTATCTACCTAATTAAATCTCTACATTAAATTTCCTTTATTTGAAGTATCTCTTTTCTATTTAGACCCTGAATAATACAAACTCACACATCTGTTGATAGGCTGGTGCATAAATAAATCCCCCAATTCAATAACACTACCCCCAAAAGAATTAATGATAGCTATGTTTGACACAATAAATAAATTTGGAAACATGAAGAGGAAAAGCAAGTGCCTGAAAACTGCATCCAGCTTAATGTCATTTTTGAAAGCTCAGAAAACAACATAGCAAAACATAAAATCAAATAAAACGGCCCCAATTTGCTAAAGATGGATTTGTGATTAATTTTTTTTTTTTAATGCCGCAGCTGGGTTTGAACCCACCACCCTCTGTATATGGGGCTGGCACCCTACTCACTAAGCCATAGGCACTGCCTGCGATTAAATTATTTTTAAAAACAAAAAGAAGTACATAGATTTATGTGTGGATATAAAAAAATCCTAATTCTTACATTGGGTGGTAGGTTCACACATATTCTTTTTGTTGTTATGCTTCATAATTTACAGCTATATTGTATATTATGGTAGGCAGAAAAGTGGGCCTGCTAAAGACATTCACCTCCTAATCTCTAAAACTTGTGAATGCATTACCTTACAGGGAAAAAGAAACTTTTGCAGCTCTTAACTAATTTATGCCTCATGTTCCACTATTGGAATGGTAGTGATGTGGGAATTATTTATATCCTACTATTTAAGGTCATCACCACAGTCTGATTTTTCACACACATTTACTTCCAGAAGGTACATGTTGTCATGTGGTGCACAGAGTTAGTCACTGCTGCAGATATCGGCCTCCTGGGAGCTTGTCAAAAAGTCATGCAAAAAAATTTAAAAATTTCACTCTCTGGCATTAATTGGTTAAGGATTAGGACCTTGAGGTATGAAGATTATTTACAATTATCTTCATGGGTTCAATAAAATAATAAAGGCCTTAAGAGTGGAAAACCTTTCCTGGCTGTACTATGCTAAGTCAAGAGAGATAGATATGGAATAAGGGTAAGTGTCATGTACTGGCATGAGAGGGGAACCTCTCAAGACCCAGTGTGAGGAGGGAGAGTTGACCTGAGAGGAAATGGTGGGAAACTGAGAAATGAAGCTAGAAAGATGGGGAGAGGCAAAGAAAGCTCAGAAAACAACCTACTACAATGGGTTACAAATGGGAGCCGAGGGATAGGGTGGCATTAGGAGCTAATAGCAATATAAAACGCTATGCCAAAGTTGGTAGCCACATCAATTGACCATAAAGCATTCAAACTGGTAAATAAATTTTTCAACAGAATATACTAGTCATTGGAAATTATTAGATTCTTACATAACATTTGAATAAAAAGTCAATTTTATAGTCACAAAAGATTGTATGACAAAATACCTAAAATACGAAGACCATGGTGATGTAGCACGGCAACTTTTCCAGGAGAACATGAGATTCAGAAAAGCACTGTGGCTAGATGTGTGGTCACAGTGGTCACACTCCTGGGGCTGAACCCCACCTTGCCACTTGATAGCTGCAGCCCTATCAGACACAGTGGTTCACTGCCCTAAAAATTTATGCTTTACCTATTCAGTCCTCTCCCCCCTTCTTCAAAACTTTTGGCAACTGCTGATCTTTTAACTGTTTCTACAGTTTTGCCTTTTATAAAATGTAATATAATCAGAATCCTAAAGTATGTAGTCTTTCCAGACTGGCTCTTTCACTTACCAATATGCACTTAAGGTTCATCCCTGTCTTTTCTTGGCTGGCTGGCTTGCTCATTGATGAATAATATCCCATTTGAAGACTAGACCACAATTTGTTTACCCATCACCTGTTAAAGAACATCTTGTTTTTTGGAGAATGGGAATAAAGGTGGTGTAAACATTTATGTGGAGGTTTTTTCTGTACATAGTTTTCAAATCAGTGGATAAATTCCTAGGAGCAGGGCTGTAGGATCACGTAGTTCAACTCTGTTTAGCTTTGCAAGAAACTGACAAACTGTCTTTCAAAGTGACTGAACCATTTTTTATTCTCACCAACAATAAGAGTTCCTGTTTTTCACATCTTTGTCAGCATTTGGTATTATCAGTTTTTTCTTTTTTAACTTTAGCCATTCAAATAGGAGTATAGTGATATCCCACTGATGTTTTAATTTGCATTTCCTTAATGATAAATGACATTGAACATTTTTTCTTATTTTTTGACATCTGTATATCTTCTTTGATAGGTGTCTTTAGATGTTTTGCTCCTTTTGTTATTTTTATTTATTTATTTATTTTGAGATTGGGTCTCCTCTGCTGCCCACCCTGGAGTTTAGTGGCCTCATCATAGCCTCACTTCAACCTTGGATTTCTAGGCTCAAGCAGTTCTCCTGCCTCAGCCTCCTGAGTAGCTGGGATTATAGGAACATACCTCTGCACCTGGCAAGTTAAAATAAAGCAAATTTTAGAAATGGGGGCTTGCTATGTTGCCCAGGCTGGTCTCAATCTCTTGGCCTCAAGCAATCCTCCTGTGACCTCCCAAAGTGCTGGGATCACAGACATGAGCCACCACCATGCACAGCTGTTTTGCTCATTTTTAACTAAGTTTTTTTTTTTTTTTTTAAGTTATTGAGTTTGAGTTCATTGTCTATTTGGGGTACAATTCCTTTATAAGAAATATATTTTGCAAATATTTTCTCCCATTCTGTGACTTGTTTTCCCATTCTCAATAGTATCTTTTGCATGGCAGAAGTGAGTTTTTTTTTTCTTTTATGGATTGTGTTTTAGGTGTCAGAGCTAAAATCTCATTGCCAAATTCTTGGTCACTTAGATTTTCTTCTAGGCTGCTTATTTGTGTCAAATTGACTTACATCACCAGGTAAGCACAAGGGTCATGATTTTACAGAGCAAAGTTTCTGACAGTCTGTGATTTCAGAATCAGAATTAGGATTAGGTTTTGGAGTAAAGAACAGTTGTTAAAAAGATTATTTTGACTCCACAGCAGCAGCCTGACCTTGGGAGAAATACTGTTTCCTGTTAATTTTGCAGATGTTTTTTTCTCTGCGATTGTTTTATCTGGGTCTGTTTTAATTTGCACTATGAGTGGAGAGTCTCAATTTTGCTTTTTCAGAGGGAGCTGGTGCTTTCTCTACAAACTCACCACACAACGCAAGGTTCTTACGCTGTATTAACTTGATCATCGTAAACTCGCGAAAACAATGGATATTGGTCGATTTTTCCTTCCAAGAGCGAAGACAGTAAAGTAAGGCTGAGCTACAGAAATCCCAGGTCCAGGTCTTGCTCAGCCACGTCCCCTTCCCGACAGACTCACATCCTCCTTTCTGCAGCCCCGAGGTTTCCCGCGTCACGTGGAAGGAGTGGGAAGCAGCCTTACATCCTTCCAGCTTTAAATTATATTCCCAGAGCCAAAGAGACCGCTGGGCAGGAGCTCCACCTTGGGGGAAAGCAGGGCGGGCTGCCTAAAGCGGTTAGTTTAAACGCCTTTCCAGTGGCTTTGCCGGGGGAATGTGGGCCGTGCGTGGGAAGACCGCGGGCGAGAAGCCAGGGCGCGCCGCGGAGCCCCCACCGCCGACGCCAGCCTCGGGTCACGCCGTCCCACCCGCTGACCTTCCGGAGACTGGGTCCCGGCCCCGCCCCCTGACGCCCGCGCCCGCTAGCCCCGCCCTTCTCGCCCTCACGCCGTATCGGCCCCGCCCCTGCCCTGGCGCGGCCCCGGAGACTCCCGGGTTCGCTCGCCTCCTCGCCGCCGGGTCGGCTGCGGGCGGGGCCGGGGCTGGAGCCGGGCCGGAAGCCGGGGAGCCGCGGCCATGGCGGCTCCTGCTGGCGGCTTGGGTCTGCTC
>CAUYQV010176256.1:0-33612 GCA_963574575.1 Galagoides demidoff
AAATTATGTAAATTTAGCAGGCTAAAGGACCTTCCCTGTTCCTTCCTATTTTAAAAAACTGAGACCTAGGGCTTGGCGCCTGTGGCTCATGTGGCTAAGGCGCCAGCCACATACACCTAAGGTGGCGGGTTCGAATCCAGCCCGAACCCGCCACACAGTAATGATGGCTGCAACCAAAAAATAGCCAGGCGTTGTGCCGGGTGCCTGTGGTCCCAGCTACTTGGGAGGCTGAGGCAGGAGACTCGCTTGAGCCCAGGAGTTGGAGGTTGCTGTGAGCTGTGAAGCCAGGGCACTCTACCCAGGGGGATAGCTTGAGGCTCTGTCTCAAAAAAAAAAAAAAAAAATAGCCCAGTGTTGTGGCGGGCACCTGTAATCCCAGCTACTCAGGAGGCTGAGGCAAGAGAATTGCCTAAGTCTAGGAGTTGGAGGGTTGCTCTGAGCTGTGTGATGCCATGGCACTCTACTGAGGGCGATAAAAGTGAGACTCTGTCTCTAAAAAAAAGGTAAATACCAAGTGAACCTTTATAACAAATTTAGAACTAATACTAGGCAAGTTTTTAGTGAAACTCTGCCACACTCAGAGTATTTGCAGTGGAACAAGGGGGTGGATATAATTTGAGAAGCTTTAGGCAGTCCTCTTTCTCTGACCCGAGTCTCATCTGTAAAATAGTTGTTTTTAAGGCTTTCCTTTTCTAACTCTGAAATAAATTCTTGGCTTTGTGATTATAGGAAGTAGAACTGACAGGTGCAGGGTTGGGTGGGGGTGTCATGGCTCTGACCCACCACATTAGCTCTTCCGGATCTGACAGTGCAGGCTAGGACCAGAGGGGAGTGCATTCTTGGGTAGATTAAAGAATGTATACTCCTGTGACCTGAGGGAAGACTGCTTCCACTGTTTTCCAAAGATGGTTTTTAGCAAGACACATTTATTTATTTATTTTGTATTTTATTGTTGGGGATTCATTGAGGGTGCAAGAAACCAGGTTACACTGATTGCATTTGTTAGGTAAAATATTTTTTATTTTTTGTATATGCTTTAGCGAATGTTGAAAAAATGTGTACCTAGCACATTAAACCTGTTATTTTAGAGCTGTTACTGCTTAGGATGTAATTCTAGTTTTAAAAGTGGGTTTGTTTAAAGAAAAATGCTACTTACTCTGCTATATGAATATAGCAGAGGTCATCATGAAGGGGGTATGATAAGAATGACTAGGTTTTAGAAGTCCTGGCCTGTGGGACAGGTCCTTGAGTGTGGCTATGTGGCTGTGACACCCTTATTCTTGCACTGGGTGTTTTAGAGGCCCTACCACCAAGGAGATTGTCATTCTTTTTTTTTATTATTATTTTTTATTTTTTTATTGAGACGTAGTCTTACTTTGTGGCTCTCAGTAGAGTGCTGTAGCGTCATAGCTCATAGCAACCTCCAACTCTTGGGCTTAAACAGTTCTCTTGCCTCAGCTTCCCAAGTAGCTAGGACTACAGGCGCCTGCCACAACACAGGTTCGACTCATAATCTGTCAACAGCCTTGGCTGGTGAGATGGTTTCTTTTTTTTCTTTTCTTTTTTTTTTTTTTGAGATAGAGCCTCAAGCTGTCCCCCTGGGTAGAGTGCTGTGGCATCACAGCTCACAGCAACCTCCAACACCTGGGCTCAAGTGAGTCTCCTGCCTCCACCTCCCAAGTAGCTGGGACCACAGGCGCCCACCACAACGCCTGGCTATTTTTTGGTTGCAGCCATCATTGTTGTTTGGTGGGTCCAGGCTGGATTCGAACCCGCCACCTTAGGTGTATGTGGCTGGCACCTTAGCCACTTGAGCCACAGGTGCCGAGCCAGTGAGATGGTTTCTTGAATGACTAGAGGTGTAGCTGTTGGCTTTCTTTGGATGCCTTGGAATGAATGTGCAGTTTGCCAACCCCTAGAGCTGGCCTGCCTGCCCTCTACCCCACATGATGGCAGGCTTGTTCTTTCTTCTCCCTAGAATGCTGTCCGTGTCCCCCGAGACTTTGAGGGCTGCAGTGTCCTTCGCAAATACCTCGGCCAGCTCCACTACCTGCAGAGTCGAGTCCCCATGGGCTCGGGCCAGGAGGCTGCCATCCCTGTCACTTGGTGAGAACCAGAAGGCAGGGCTGGGTTGCAGGGGGAGCCTTGATGGTGCCTGGGATAACCTAGAGGTTTGGGGGTCTGGGTGGTGGGGATGTTCCTTCCCTCCCTTTTCCTTGTCTTATTCTTGCTGTACAGAATGGGGAGTAGCCTTCTGTGGTCTCCCCAGGCTTCCCCTTCATACCTCATGGGTAGCTAGTCCCCTTACCTGGTCTCAGGGCCCTGGCCAGCTCCTATATTCTAGTTGACTTGGGGTCACATGTCTGCAGGACTGAGATCTTCTCAGGCAAGTCTGTGGCCCATGAGGACATCAAGTATGAGCAGGCCTGTATTCTCTACAACCTTGGTGAGCTGCTTCATCCCTTCCTATGGCTGTACCCCCAGCCCTACCAGCCCAGGATTTCAGCTTAGTAGATGGCCACAAGGGCCCCAACCCGTCTATGGCCTTCCATATAGCTCTGCCAGCTCCTCTGCTATTTTCTGGGCCCATGGGGAGCTGCTGTGCTAGGAATAAGCTCTTCTAGGTTGGCAGCCATTGGGTTACCACTGTGTACTCTGGCTGGAAGAGATGGCCTTTCTTCTTTGACTGGACAGGCCCCAGCTTGTGGTTTTGGGCTGCTTCACGCCAGAGAACAAGGCTGGTCTCAACTTGCCCTGCTGGTCAGCCTCAGCTTGGCTCAAGAAAAAGCTTAGGAGTCCCAGAATCCTGTGTAGACATCCCTGAAGCTTTAGGACTAGACCCTTAGGACAGGAGCCCATCCTTCTTGAGCCCCAGCTCTCCTAACACTGTGTCCTCTGCCTCACCAGGGGCACTGCACTCCATGCTTGGGGCCATGGACAAGCGGGTGTCTGAGGAGGTGAGGATGAGAGGGTTGGTGGTGGGACATGTGGACATACCAGGTGGGGAATGTGGACCATTCACTGAGGCGTGAATGACTTCTGTTCCATAGAGGGGACACAAGTCATCCTTCTCCCTTCATTCCCAGGGCATGAAGGTCTCCTGTACCCACTTCCAGTGTGCAGCAGGTGCCTTTGCCTACCTGCGTGAGCACTTCCCTCAGGCCTACAGTGTCGACATGAGCCGCCAGATCCTCACTCTCAATGTTAATCTCATGCTGGTGAGGAGGTGTTCTGGTTAAAGCTGAGTTGAATCTTGGGGAGGGGATGACCAAGGGAAGGCATAGTTAGGTCTGGATCTTGGACAAGGCCATGCGCACATGGCAGTGAGGGACAGGCAGGGGCCCTTTGGCTGGATCAGGAATAGGCAGTACCTCTTGAGGTAGGGGAGGATCCCCTGGCCTACCCTCTGGGGAAGGGAAAGCACTCTGGTGAGCAAGGGCGTGTACCTGCTCATGTCACCCCAGGGCCAGGCTCAGGAGTGCCTCCTGGAGAAGTCAATGTTGGACAACAGGAAGAGCTTTCTGGTGGCCCGCATCAGTGCACAGGTAGGGATGGGGACTGAGGGCAGGCCTTTACCTTACTCTTGACCTTCACTGATTGGGCCGCATCCTGGCTCCCAGGTAGTAGATTATTACAAGGAAGCATGCCGGGCCTTGGAGAACCCAGATACTGCCTCACTGCTGGGTCGCATCCAGAAGGACTGGAAGAAGCTCGTGCAGATGAAAATCTACTACTTTGCAGCTGTGGCTCATGTGAGGGCACAAGGCCACTGGGGCTGGGCTGGGCTGGGCTGGGCTCCTTTGGTTCAGGAAATAAGTTGTGACGTCTTTTCTTCCCCAGCTGCACATGGGAAAGCAGGCCGAGGAGCAGCAGAAGTTTGGGGAGCGAGTGAGTGAGCTGTGGTGAGGCGGAGGGGACTCAGGTCTGGTTTCAGCCTTGAGTGAGATCCTGGTTTAGTCCTAACTTATACAATAGGGGAGTTGGTCCTCTGTCTTTCTCACCCCATATTCCTGGCCACCACCCTGCTTGTAGGCCTGTTGTCTTATATATTGACCTGGCTGTGCAGCCCTCATCCCTTGGGGTCTGAGGAGACATGGCAGGCTCCCCACAGAGGCTTGGTGCTACTATTGGCTGGGCTGGCACCTGACTGCCTCCTGAGCATATCTCTGATGAGTCACCTGATGGCCAGGCAGAATGGGTGGGGAGGCAGAATGAATGGGAATGTCAACAAGAAAGGACAGAGCAGGTTTTGCTGCTGCCCTCCACAGGTTGCATACTTTCAGAGTGCCCTGGACAAGCTTAATGAAGCCATCAAGTTGGCCAAGGTAAAGCTGAGGGAGGCCTGGCTGCCCTGCAGATCTCTGAGGGAACAGGGAGCAAGCCTGATGGGACTGAGTGTCCTGGTGCCAGCCTTGGTTGGTGCTAATGTCATACCCCATCTCTGCCCTACAGGGACAGCCTGACACAGTGCAAGATGCACTTCGTTTCACTATGGATGTCATTGGGGGAAAGTGAGTCCGGGGGGGAGCCCCAGTTTCCTCTTCTTAGAAAGGTCGTGTCTGCCTGCGTCTTTGGGAAGAAGCCACCACTGCCACAGAGCAGTGGCCTACACATGAAGCTAGGTTCTTGGTCCCCTCCACTCCCATGACTCCTCATTCCTTCTGTTCCCACCCCAGATACAATTCTGCCAAGAAGGACAATGACTTCATCTACCATGAGGCTGTCCCAGCACTAGATACCCTTCAGCCTGTCAAAGGTCTGGGAGCTGAGGGGAGGCTGGGAGTGGAGTTGGGATAAAGATGGGATAGAGATAGGACATAGACTGTCTTGAAAACTCTGCCTGGGCCTGATCCCCACAATTCCACAATTCCTCACCAGGAGCCCCCTTGGTGAAGCCCTTGCCAGTGAACCCCACAGACCCAGCGGTTACGGGCCCTGACATCTTCGCCAAACTGGTACCCATGGCTGCCCATGAGGCCTCATCACTGTATAGGTGGGTGGAGGGGCTGGCCATGTCCTTAGCACAGAAGAATTTGGAGTGTCTCAAGAGACATGGTCTTCTAGCAGCTGCTATGTTGCTTCTGCAGTGAGGAGAAGGCCAAACTGCTTCGGGAGATGATGGCCAAGATTGAGGACAAGAATGAGGTCTTGGAGTGAGTGTGGAACTGGGAGTAGGAGGCAGGGGGTACACTCCAGACTTGCTTGTGATGGGGAGGAGCCAAATATCTGTTCATGCCAGAGACTTTCTTAACTCTGCCTCACTGCCCCCAGGGTCTCATGGGCTGGATTTGTAAGGCAAGAATCTTATATCTTGGGAAGAGGATGTCCCTTCTGCCATACTGTTTCTAGCAAAGCTCTGAGCATGTTCTGTGGGTCTAGGCCAGACCTGGCAGTAGAGGTCAGGGGTGGTGACTTGCTTTCTGCTGAGACCTCAGACCTCACGTCAGGGCTTACCCTAGCAGGCTCCTTTGACATGGAAGTTGTGTCAGCACCCTATACCCACCTGGCCCTGTTGCTTCCCACAGCCAGTTCATGGATTCAATGCAGCTGGATCCCGAGACAGTGGACAACCTTGATGCGTACAGCCACATCCCACCCCAGCTTATGGAGAAGTGTGCAGCTCTCAGTGTCCGGCCAGACACTGTCAGGAACCTCGTCCAGTCCATGCAAGGTGAGCAAGGGGCAGAGCAGGCAAGTAGAGGGGGTACGTGAAGTCATCCACTGTGGCATTCTTGTGTATCTCTGTTCCCCGAGGACAGAGGCTGTGCCCTTTGGAGCCCTGGCACAGGAATTTGCCCCTATGCCTCCATGGAGCACTATGCCTGTGGAGCTCAGTGAGCAATGGATAGGCTGCATGCAAGCCCTCACCTGAGCAGGCAGTTCTTTCTTGGGGGTGGGCTAGAGTGGGGGCCTGATCTGCCTGCCTCAGGGATGTTCCCACAACACCCCCTCACCCAGTGCTGTCTGGTGTGTTCACGGATGTGGAGGCCTCCTTGAAGGACATCAGGGACCTGCTGGAGGAGGATGAACTGCTAGAGCAGAAGTTCCAGGAAGCAGTGGGCCAGGCAGGGGCCAGCCTGGCTGTCTCCAAGGCTGAACTGGCAGAGGTGAGGCGAGAATGGGCCAAATACATGGAAGTCCATGAGAAGGCCTCCTTCACCAACAGTGAGCTGCACCGTGCCATGAATCTGCATGTGGGCAACCTACGGCTGCTCAGTGGGCCACTAGACCAGGTCCGGGCTGCCCTGCCCACACCAGCCCTTACCCCAGGTAAGCCCCACTCACTTGACCCCATGGGGACAGACTCAAGCTGAGGGTTTCTCTGGTTTCACTGACCACTCCTGCCCCCAGAGGACAAGGCTGTGCTGCAGAACCTGAAGCGCATCCTGGCGAAGGTGCAGGAGATGCGGGACCAGCGTGTGTCCTTGGAGCAGCAGCTGCGTGAGCTTATCCAGAAGGATGATATCACTGCCTCACTGGTTACTACAGACCACTCAGAGATGAAGGTGGGCTAGGCGAGCTGGGTGCAGGGGCTCGGGCTCTGAGCTTCACCCTGAGGTGGTGAGAACCTGAGTGTCCCTATCCCCAACATGCTCCCTCAGAAGCTCTTTGAGGAACAGCTGAAGAAGTACGACCAACTGAGGGTATACCTGGAACAGAACTTGGCTGCCCAAGACAACGTGCTCCGTGCATTGACAGAGGCTAATGTACAGTATGCGGCTGTGCGACGCGTGCTAAGTGACCTGGACCAAAAGTCAGTGCTCAGTCCTGTGTTCTTGCCCAGAGCCCTGCCTAGAGACCTGCTCCCATGGCTTGCTTCATCCTGGCCCTTCTGCCCACCAGGTGGAACTCCACGTTACAGACACTGGTAGCTTCATATGAAGCCTATGAAGACTTGATGAAGAAGTCCCAGGAGGGCAAGGACTTTTATGCAGACCTGGAGAGCAAGGTGGCCGCTCTGCTGGAACGGGTACAGTCCACCTGCCAGGCTCGTGAGGCTGCCCGCCAGCAGTTCTTGGACAGGTGGGTGTGGTCCCTGGGCTCCAGCCCAAACCAGCTGGGCTGATGGAGGGGGTCTGACCCTACTTCTCTGCTTGCCCCACAGGGAGCTGAAGAAGAAGCCACCACCACGGCCTACGGCCCCCAAACCACTGCTGGCCCGAAGGGAGGAAGGGGAGACGGAGATAGGAGATCCCCCTGAGGAGCTGCGCAGCCTGCCTCCTGACCTGGTGTCTGGCCCACGACCACCTGACACTTTCCTGGGAACTGTGACCCCACTCCACTTTCCTCCTGGCCCAGGACCCCACTACCTGTCAGGCCCCTTACCCCCTGGAGCCTACTCAGGCCCCAGCCAGATGATGCAGCCCAGGGCCCCAGGACCTTCCACAATGCCAGTGGCACCTGGGTCTGCCCTCTACCCAGCCCCTGCCTATACACCAGAGTTGGGCCTTGTGCCCCGATCCTCCCCCCAGCATGGTGTGGTAAGCAGCCCCTATGGAGGGGTAGGGCCACCTCCACCAGTTGCAGGTCTGCCCTCAGCCCCACCTCCTCAATTCTCAGGCCCTGAGTTGGCTGTGGCAGTTCGGCCAGCCACCACCACAGTAGACAGTGTCCAGGCCCCCATCTCCAGCCACACAGCACCACGGCCAAACCCTAGCCCTGCTCCTCCCCAGCCCTGCTTCCCAGTGCCTCCACCACAGCCCCTGCCCACACCCTACTCCTACCCTATAGGGGCCAAGCAACCTCTCATAGCACCCCCAGCCCAGCACCACTTCTCTCCTGGGATCCCCACAGGTTTTCCAGTCCCAAGGATAGGGCCCCATCCCCATCCTTCACGAGCAGCACTTGGGTCTCAGGTCCCCCAACTCCAACATCCACACCTCTTCCCACCCCAGGCCCCAGGTCTCCTACCCCCACAGCCCACCTACCCCTTTGCTCCTCAGCCTGGTGTCCTGGGGCAGCCGCCACCCCTGCACACCCAGCTCTACCCAGGCCCCTCCCAAGACCCTCTGGCCCCCCATTCAGGAGCTCTGCCTTTCCCCAGCCCTGGGCGCCCTCAGCCTCCCCATCCCACCTTGGCATATGGTACTACTCCTTCTGCCAGACCTCTGGGTCCCCAGGTAGCCCCTCTCTCCATTCCAGGCCCCTCACCTGTTGGCCAACCCACCCCTAGTCCCCACCTGGTGCCTTCACCTGCTCCGTCACCGGGGCCTGGACCAGTACTCTCTCGGACCCCAGCAGCAGAGCCACCCCTGAGCTCGCGCCGAGGTACTGCAGCTGCAGACCTACTCTCCTCTAGTCCTGAGAGCCAGCATGGCAGCACACAGCCTCCTGGGGGTGGGCAGCCCTTGCTGCAGCCTACCAAGGTGGACGCAGCTGAGGGCCGTCGGCCACAGGCCCTGCGGCTGATCGAGCAGGACCCCTATGAGCATCCTGAGAGGTTGCGGCAGTTGCAGGAAGAGCTGGAGGTCTTTCGGGGCCAGCTTGGGGATATAGGAGCTCTGGACACCATCTGGCGGGAGCTGCAAGATGCCCAGGAACAGGATGCCCGAGGCCGTTCCATTGCCATAGCTCGCTGCTACTCCCTGAAGAACCGACACCAGGACGTCATGCCCTATGACAGTAACCGTGTGGTTCTGCGCTCAGGCAAGGATGACTACATCAATGCTAGCTGCGTGGAGGGGCTCTCTCCATATTGCCCACCCTTAGTGGCCACTCAGGCCCCACTGCCTGGAACTGCTGCTGACTTCTGGCTTATGGTACATGAGCAGAAAGTGTCAGTCATTGTCATGCTGGTGTCTGAGGCTGAGATGGAGAAGGTGAGTGGGTATCCCCAATGATAGTGTAGGGGTAGTTGACAGGTGACCTTGGAAGACACCTAACTGTCCCAACTTGTCTGTCCCTCAGCAAAAGGTAGCACGCTACTTCCCCACTGAGAGGGGCCAGCCCATGGTGCATGGTGCCCTGAGCCTGGCCCTGAGTAGCGTCCGAACTACGGAAACCCACGTGGAGCGTGTACTGAGCCTGCAGTTCCGAGACCAGAGCCTCAAGCGCTCTCTCGTGCATCTCCACTTCACCACTTGGCCTGAGTTGTGCGTCACCCCCCTGGATGGATGGGGTGGGGGCAGTCCTTGGTACGGGGAGGTATAAGGGCTTCAGATTAGGCCTTACTCATAGGCCCTGCTCTACCCTACTCTGCAGAGGCCTGCCTGATAGTCCCAGCAACTTACTGCGCTTCATCCAGGAGGTACACACGCATTACCTGCACCAGCGGCCCCTGCACACACCCATTGTTGTGCACTGCAGGTAGGGGAGGGCATCTGCCTGGGGTTCCTCTTCTGCAGGCTCTGAGCCTGGCCTCACGTGCTCTTCTTACCACAGCTCTGGTGTGGGCCGCACAGGGGCCTTTGCATTGCTCTACGCGGCTGTGCAGGAGGTGGAGGCAGGCAATGGGATTCCTGAGCTGCCTCAGCTGGTGCGGCGCATGCGGCAGCAGAGGAAGCACATGTTGCAAGAAAAAGTGAGGGTCTGGGCAGGTGGGAACTGGGTCACTTTCTCCCTTGGGGTGACAGGCCCCTTCCCAGCTGACCAGGCCAAATATACCTCTTCAGCTGCACCTCAGGTTCTGCCATGAGGCCGTGGTGAGACATGTGGAGCAGGTCCTGCAACGCCATGGTGTGCCCCCTCCATGCAAGCCCATGGCCAGCAGTACAAGCCTCAGCCAGAAGGTGAGGGAGGTTCCCTGGAAGCTGCTGGGCTAACCCTGCCTCAAGGGGTTACCTCCTCCTTATCTACTTTGTCTTCTCAGAATCACCTTCCTCAGGATTCCCAGGACCTCGTCCTTGGTGGGGATGTGCCTATTAGCTCCATCCAGGCCACCATCGCTAAGCTTAGCATCCGGCCTCCTGAGGCCTTGGATTCTCCTGCTGCCAGCCAGCCAGGCCCCATAGAGCCCCCAGGCCTACCACCAGCCAGCCTTCCAGAGCCTACCCCAGTCCCATCTTCCTCCCCACCTCCTCTCTCCTCACCCCTGCCTGAGGTACCCCAGCCAGAGGAAGAGCAGCCAGTGCCTGAAGCCCCCAACTTGGGGCCCCCCTCCTCCTCCCTAGAGCTGCTGGCCTCCTTGACCCCAGAGGCCTTCTCTCTGGACAGTTCCTTGCGGGGAAAGCAGCGGATGAGCAAGCAGAACTTTCTGCAGGCCCATAATGGGCAGGGTTTGAGGGCTGCCCGGCCCACTGATGACCCCCTTAGCCTTCTGGATCCACTCTGGACACTCAACAAGACCTGAACAGGCTTTGCCTGCCTGTTTTTACACTACATCATCTCTGCCTACCTGCTCTTGCCCAGCAGGGCCTCTCTGGATAGGCACTCTCTTAACTCCTATTTTCCCTGCCTGGCCTAGCCCAAACCCCTGTGGGGTAGGAGATGCACTGTGGGCCTTGGGTCAGGTTCCCCTCCTTTGTGGGACCTGATGTTTTTCAGCTCTTTGCTATTGAAATAATAAACCAACCTGTTCTGTGGCCAGTGTCTACCTATGGTTGCCTCCCTGAGTCTCAGTAGCACTGCCAGAGGCTTCGGCACCCACCATGGATGATAGGACTACCCTCACTTTTCACACTCAGTTCTGGCTTACTGGTCCCCCTCATGTTGCCATACATTTGAAAAGGGTCTAGGCCAGGTGTCCTCAAACTGCAGCCTGCCTAGGATGTTTATCTGGTCCGCCTGGTGTTTTTGCCACTGCTGCCTGTCCTGCTTAGCAGCCGATGCATCCTGGGGCCCACAGTCTGGCCCTGCAACGGTCTGAGGGACAGTGAACTGGCCCCCTGTTTAAAAAGTTTGAGGACCCCTGGTCTAGGCACAGAGAGGATGTAACACAGGAAAAACACCAGAAACAAGGCTCCTGGCAGCTGTGATTTAAAAAAAATTTTTAATATTATTACAGTCAGAAGGCAGAACAGTTCAGAAGCAGCTGCCAGAAGACACTTAGCTCATCCCCCCACTCTAGGTCCAGTGTAGTGGCCCCATACAGCCCCTGTGGTGCAGCCAGTGAGATCTCTGCTGCTGCCCACCTTCAGTCCAGCTTCTCTAGCACAGAGGGTACATACACCAGGCTGAGCTCACTGCCAAAGTTGCAGACGATGGCAGCATTGTCCAGCACCAGGATCTGGCGCGCAGGCTGGGCCTCACTGTTTTTCCCTAGGTAGACAGTCTGTAACAGGTCCCCGTAGTTTAGGTCCCAGAAGGAGACACAGCCCTGGCCACCAGTCACCAGCAGGTTGTCTGAAATGACACCTAAGCTCGCACCACAGCCCAGGTCCTGAAAGCAAGGATATTACAGGTTCAGTGTCTTGAGACTTCCCTGAAATGTCAAGAATTTTGACTCTACCCTGCCCTCACCTTCCTACCTACCTGCTGAATGGAGTAAAACTTAATGCCTGTGCTGCGGTCCCAAATGCTGATGAGGTCATCCAGCCCACTGCTAATGACGCAAGAGGTGGTACAGGTGAGGGAGGTGACATCCCCACGGTGAGCAAACATGTGGCTGACCCGGCTGCCAGTCAGCACATCCCACAGGCAGATGGCCCCATCTTGTCCTCCACTGGCCAGCACCATGGTCTAGGGAAACAAGTCCAGAGGAATAAGGTCACTGTGGTGGAATGCCTTATTGACAAGGCTGTCCCTGTGCCCTCATGAATGGGGGTCAGCTTCCAGGAGTCACCCCGCCTGGGTCTCTGACCTGGTCAATGTACACAGTTGTGATGGCGCCCGAGTGGCCCTGCAGGGTGAAGAGACAGCACGAGTCCTCCAAACGGAACACCTGGACAGGGGATGAGCATGAGGTTCTGGTTCCTGGGATTTTATATTTTGGCCCAGCCTCCCTGACTCACCCATAACACTCCCACCCCTGTCCAGGTCACCCTAGTACTCAAGAGACAAGAAAATAAGCTCAGCATTCGTAGCTCAGTGAACAGGGCGCTTGTCATATACACCGAAGCTCGAATACTTCAAGCCTGGCCTGGGCCTGCTAAACAAAAATGACAACTGCAACAAAAATATAGCTGGGCATTGTGGCAGGTGCCTATAGTCCCAGCTACTTGGGAGGCCGAGGCAAGAGAATCGCTTAAGCCCAAGAGTTTGAGGTTGCTGTGAGCTGTGACACCAAGCACTCTACTGAGAGCAACATAGTGAGACTCTGTCTCAAAAAAGAAGAAAATACTCACTCTTAGTGTGTGATCTTGACTCCCAGTCACCAGACGTCCAGCAGCGGCTTTCAGGGCTGTGATAGGTTTTTGGTGTGCACAGGGCACTGTGTGGGTCAGGCGACAAGCCACTGCATCACTGCTGCTGTACACGGGAGATGCAGGGGAACTGCCCCGTGCTGGGGTCCCTTAGGATAACAGGCCAAGTGAGTATCTCTGAGAAGACACCAGACAGGCAAGCCCCTGTACCTCACCTATATATGAATACCCGCCCTCCACAGGCCTTCTGACCTCTAAACTGCAGGGGACTGAGGGCTGTGTGGGTCTCCAAGGAGAAGAAATCGAGGGAACCATTGAGCCGCGCAGCCACAATCCTGAAAGAGAAGAGCATTTACCAGGTGTCTCTCTCAGAACCTGTAGTCTCAGGGTTGAGCACATGGGCATTTGGGAATGAGAGAGAAAAAAAGGGTCAGTCAGTCCAGTTCAAGAAGGGACAGGAGGGACCATGGCCAAGAAGAAAACACAAGGTGCTGGGAACAAATGCTGGAGCCAGAAGGCTGAGGTTTCAACTCTAGTTTTTAATTTCAGTGTGCCTCACAGTTTGTTCATCTCACGTAGTCGTCATGTGAATTAAATGAGCTAATATGTGTAAGGCAGTACCTAGAGAATGTAATCTAAGATGATAAATCAAAACGTGGCAACAGGCTCAGTGCCTGTGGCTCAAGTGGCTAAGGCGCCAGCCACATACACCTAAGGTGGCGGGTTCGAATCCAGCCTGGGCCCACCAAACAACAATGACAGCTGCAACCAAAAAATAGCCAGGCGTTGTGGCGGGTGCCTGTGGTCCCAGCTACTTGGGAGGTGGAGGCAGGAGACTCGCTTGAGCCCAGGAGTTGGAGGTTGCTGTGAGCTGTGATGCCACCACACTCTACCCAGGGGAATAGCTTGAGGCTCTGTCTCAAAAAAACAAACAAAAAAACCCCGCAGCAACAAGTGGAGGGTTCCCCTATGTCGCCTGGAGCTCAAGGGCAGGCTGGTAAGGAAGGGGAACAGGGCACAGGGTGGGCTATATTGTGGAGTCGCAGGAGCCTGCCGGCTCCATCACATAAAAGCAGCTTCCACCTAAGCAGATGCACAAAGGACTTCCTTTCTTTCCCCAAATTTCTAGGCACAGGCTGACGGGCAGAAATGGGTTTATTTACCCAATAGTCCCAAAACCTCAAAGTAGACAGGGTTCAAAAATTTTATCCCAGCAAAAAGCAGTGCATGACCACAGCAGATCTGAGGAAGTCACAGTATATGAAGGAAGGGGGAGAAAGAGAGACTACCATCACCAGAAATTTCTGAGGGCCAGAATGAGATACCTGGACTTCTTTTTCTTTTCTTTTTTTGAGACAAGGTCTCAAGCTGTTGCCCTAGATAGAATGCCTTGGCATCAGAGCTTGCAGCAACCTCCAACTCCTGGGCTCAAGCAATCCTCTTGCCTCAGTTTTTCTATTTTTAGTAGAGACAGGGTCTCACTTTTTGCTCAGGCTGGTTTCAAATTTGTGAGCTCAAGCAATCCACCCACCTTAGCCTCCCAGTGTGCTAGGATTACAGGCGTGAGCCACCATGCCTGGCCGAGATACCTAGACTTTCTCTAAAGCTCAAAAAAGCCTCAAGCAGCAATGGAAAATTTCTAACAGAGACCTGATGAGCTTGGCCAGGCTGGAGAGTAGGATGTCGGTCAAGACCAGTGCAAGAATCCTAGTGGTGGCAGGAATTATAAGAGCGAAGGGCAAAGGATGAACCCCTACATCCAAAAACAAACAAAAAAAGGCTCCAGTCTAGCTTAGATGGTGCCACCAATAGAGTCCCTTGAAGGAAGAGCTAGCATGGGGACAGGCAGGTGAAGGCATTCAGAAGGCACTGGGCATGGGTGGAGAGCTCCCCCAGGAAGTGTATGTGTAGACAGCCCTATAAACACCCACAGCCAAGAGGCATACTCGAAGAGGCGAGTAATAGGACGCAAGAAAAATATGAATAGCGTCCAGCAACTAAGGAAAAGAGAGGTTTCAACAGAAGTTCTGAAAATTCATTTTCAAATGTAACTGAAAGTGCAACCAAGTTATACCCATAAGGGTCGGTATTGACAAGCTAATAAGAGTGCCTGTAATCCTAGCACTCTGGGAGGTCCAGGTGGGGGATTGCTTGAGCTAATGCGTTTGAGACCAGCCTGAGCCAGAAGCAAGACCCCATCTCTACTGAAAACAGGAAAACTAAGGCAAGAGGATTGCTTGAGCCTCAGTTGAAGGTTGTTGTGTGCTATGATGCCACAGCACTCTACCCAAGGCAGCAGCTTAAGACTCTGTCTCAAAAAAAAAAAAAGGAAGTAAGAAAAAGAAAAGAAACTAATCTCAGGAGGAAGTGAAATGATCCCTTTTCTTCCAGTGGTTAAGAACCTTGGGAGTGTACCACGTGCCAAAGCCCTACTCCAAGTATTTCTGCACCCTATACTCCATTCATTCATTCAAGACAGTCTCACTCTGTTGCCCGGCTGGAGTACAGTGGCTTCATCATAGCTCACTGTGACCTCAAACTCCTGGATTCAACCAATCCTTCTGCCTCAGGCTCCCAAGTAGCTGGGACTACAAGTGTGAACCACCACACCTGGCCCTGTAACTTCATTTAAAATGTTTTCATCCCTCCCATCCAAGTGGACTATCCTTTACTCACTGGCTGGGGCTAGGCACCAAGAAGGGAGGCTATGTCATACACCAGTGGACGGGGAGTCAGGATTCATGTCTCAGAGAGTATGGCTTTGCCATGAACAGCTGGGGACATGGGGCTGTGCCAGACAACGCTGGGCTCTTACCTTCTGTCCAGGAAGACAAGGGCTGTGATGCCTGAGGAGACCTCCTCGCTGCTGCAGCACAGCACACCCTCGATGGCATCCCACACCTACAAGTCCAGAAACTGTTGAGCATCTGTCCACGAGGAAGACCTACAAGCCCATGTGGACTACCCCTCTGCCTACCTCCAGACGGCCACTGCTCCGTCCCACCACGATGAGGTTGCCCTGAAGCTCCAAGCTCCAGATGGAACCATCTGTGCTGGGGGCCCAGGCAAGGGAAGGACAGCCCTTCTCAGGAGAACCACCTTCATCCTCCAGGGTTTGGGACAGTGGTGGCCCAGGTGAGGGTGGGCGCAAGGCTGGTGTGTGAGCAGTAACCAGGTCCTCCTCCTGGTACACCCGCTGCACCAGACGGCTGAAGTCATAGCCCAGGGAATCCCGAGCAGTGCGGCCACAGCTGACCCGGTGCCGGGGCTCAGGCTGAGTGGGCTCAGAGGGCGGCAGCTGTGTTGAGAAGTTAGTGTCTATTAAGCAGGTGAGGTCTGGCTGGTCCTCGAAGAGAGAAGGTGGTGCACGGCCCCCAGGGTGGTGTCGCAGGGGAGGGCTATCTCCAGACTCCTCTGGCCCAGCCTTCCCACCGTCTGACAGCCGTTCCCAGTTCTCCTGAGCCTCAAACACGCTACCAACACCACTGTCCCGACGGTGCCTGCTGGGGGGTCGGGTGAGAAGGGAGGGGAGATGAGGAAAGGTACAGGTCCATGGGATGGGCACGGAAGGCTCGGGGCAGGGTAGCTGTACCTACCTTGGGCGTGGGATGCGTGTGAGGCAGTCTCCAGTCTGGGCGTCCCATACGCACACATGGCCTGCAAGGCAACAGCTTACCAGCAGCATGCCATCACTGGCCAGGCACTCGATGTCCTGTGGGTGCACGTGGTGTTAGTACAGGCCAGGTTCCTGGTCCAGCCTCCCCTACCTGCACCATGGTCAGCCTGCCCTCACCATGAGGTGCCCACGCAGCACCAGCGGCACGATCTCCGTTTCGGGTGGAGTGTAGCCATAATCATCACAGGGTAACTCCCCGCGCCTCCGCCGACCAGGCCCACCACCTGGCTGTCCATAGTTGCGTGGGCAGAAAATGCGGTAGAGACAGAGCAGCAGCAGCACGAGGACTATGCCAGCTGCCAGGCCCAGCGCTGCCACCCTGCACAAACGTCCAGGCAGGAACACTGAGATGTGTCCACCACCTCATCCATCCCTCTCCCGTCCTCCCAGTCCATCCCAAACTGCTCTTACTTGTACAGTGTGATGTCCCCATGCACCTGTGCCCCGCTTGGGCCCTTGGGCCCGGCCTCCCAGCGTCCTTCCAGCACAGGCCCCAGTGGAGGCCAGACACTGCGGCGGTCTTGAGGATGCCGCCCCTCCAGGGCCTCCCGCGGGTTCAATCGCAGCGTCACTGGGATGACAGGCAGCAGGCTGATGTACCTGGGTCCAGGCAGTTGGAGGCCTGAGCAGGGATGCTGCCTAAGCAGGCCCGGTCCCTTCCCTACTCTTCCCGTGGGACTCAGTTCAATGTACTAGAATGGAAGAACACTCTCCAGGTAGTCTTCCCAGCTTGGGTAGTCGGGACAGAGGTAGGCCCTTGATTTTTCTGTGGAGTCATGGGTTGTTGCCAAACCCTTGGCCAAATAAGATCCACCATTCTATGCCTGGAGGGGTGAGGTAGATAGCCTACACAGCCAGGATGGCTGCTTGGATGCTAGTGTCTGTGACAGAGAAAGGGTCACTCACTTGGGTTGTGACTGCTTGGTGCACCAGTTCCCACCCCACAACATTATGAATTATTTTAATTATTTGAGATGAAATAAAGAATTCAAACCAGTGGGTCTCCAACTGTTGGGGAAAGGAGATGATGAGCTGGTGGCAACTAGCATGGCCCAACTCACCTCTTGGCCAGTGTGATGTTATAGTAGCTGAAGAGTGTTGGCCAGTGGCGGAAGGACAATTTCCTCCAAAGTTCCTCATCTTCAGGCCCCCAGGTTACCTCTGGGACTGGGCTGTCATGGACACCCTCTGCCAGACCTCCATGCTCAGGAGGCTCACCTGGCGATGTCTGGTTCTCAGGTAGTTTAGGGGCATCAGGTGGGAAGATGGAGAAGGTAGGGTCCGGGTGGCTGGCAGGCAGCACACCACTAGGCACAGGCATAGGAGCCAGGGCACCCTCACCCAGTGGGCTCTGTTCCGTCACCTGGGCAGTGAGGTAGATGCGCAGCCCTGCTGGGTCTGTGTACACGAGGATACCAATCCAGACAACAGTGCCAGCCTGCAGTAGAGTGTTGGGTACTCAGGACCCTGGGAAGAATGGATAGCCCCAACCCCCCAGCAACCCTGGCCCTCATGCTAGGAGCCAGTAGCACAGGGACCTCAGGCCCTCAAGCCCTCCCACCACCTGCAAACACTTGCCATTGGAGAGGCCTGGTTCCCTTCTCCTGGTCAGGGGTGAGTTTCCTGGCCTGGAAATACATTCCCTAACCTCCACCTCATCTGGGGCAGAAAGCTGGTGCCATTACCATGGTCAGTGTGGTCAGAGGACCAGCTGCCTGCCCTGTTCCAGAGACCACAGAGGTCCTAGTCTCCCGATATTCAACCTCCTTCCCCTCCCAGTTCAACTCCCCAAAAGAGACACTGTTGCCCACCAGCCAGCCCAGCCCAGCTCAACCGGTGACCAACCATGTCCAAAATGTTCTGATGCCTGCCCACTTTGAAGCAGCCAATGAACCCTGACCCAGGGAAATGTGGTAGCAACAGATGGTTCCATCTTGGAGCAGCCTATCTAGCAGGCTCCTGTCCTGGGGAGACAATAGCTCCTCTATCTGATGACCCTGGAGCTGCTTCTCCCACAGAGAAGTTTGTCTCCTTAGAAACCACTGGGCTCTGGGGAAGGAGGCACAATGGGAAACTTCTCAAAGCCAGGTTTCAAGATGCCACCAGGTGCCTGAGGATTGCCCTCTCCCCACTTCAAGGCAGAGTACACCACCACAAAGGAACCTGAGTGCTAGCCCTCCAGAAAAGGGCAAAAGCAGGGCAGGTGTGGCAGGTACCATAATGAGGCGCTGTGCTAGGCGGGTGCGGGCCAGGAAGTAGATGACACGCAGCCTCTTGGGGAGCCGTAGGTTTCGGAAGGAAGACGGTTGCAGCATGATGGTGTGGGGTGTGGATGGCCGTACAGCCAGCTGCCGCTCATAGCGTGTTGGCCGCCCCACTGGCTTGGCTGGGGGCAGACAGGCCTCAGGGGGCAGCCGCTTGTTCAGGTCCGCTAGCTGTTAGGGATGCAATGGTTGGGGCTTGAGCCTGCTGTCCAGAGGCTGCCTGCATAGGGCCACTGCACCTGCTTAAGGTCTGTACCCTCTCACCCAAAGGTTCCCTGAGCACAGGCAGGGGTGAGAAGGAAGGTGGGCAGGGCAGGGCTCAGCCCACTCCTACCTCCATCCGACGAATGTCAATGGACAGGACAGTGGTGAAAAACAGCATTTGAAGGAAGAAGTCAGACACCAGGCCCACAACAGCAAAGAGACAGAACTCCTGGAATTGGAGCACATAGCAGGGCACTATGACCCGCTGGCCCTGAGCCCTAGAGAAGCAGTGCCCTGGCTGCAGGAACCACTGAATCACTGCAGGGCAGTGGCAGGCAGGGCACCGTAGAGATAAACAAAAGAGATCCCAGTAATTCTCTGGAATCTGGGAGTAGCCAAGGGACAGTACCAGCAGCTCAGCCCATCCTACCAGGAGGCAGCAGAGATCCCCCTCACACCTTCTTCCAGAGAAGGTATGATGAGTAGGAGCTCTCTAGGAATTTTCTGGGTTCACTAAAGGGGTGAGGATGAAACTTAGAAGACCTACCAGCTCCTTCTCAAAAAGTGTTCCCCCACTGAGGCCCTGGCCCTGCTCATGTACCACCAACCTAGCCAGAGCCTAGGCCTGACCTGATTTGGGGGCTCTCAGAAAGATTCCTGGCCAGCCCTTGCATCAGACCAACTAAAGTAGTGGTTCTCAACCTTTCCGATACCATGGCCCTTTAATACAGTTCCTGTGGGTCGCGACCCACAGATTGAGAACCGCTGAACTAAGGGAAAGAAAAGAGCAGGAGGGATTAATTCTACCCTGAAACTGAAAAGAAGTGCAACCTCTCTGCTCCTCAAGCTCTGTTAACATATGGAATTTTCTGAAGTTTCACTTTTCCTCCCCGGCTCTCTGAGCCTTCTGGCACATCACTACAGTTGCTACTTAGATCTAGGGTAAGACAATGGGATGTACCATGGAGTACCACAGCAATCAAGTCAATTCTAGTGTCCCAAGACTGCACCATGTCCTGCAGACACTGCTCTTTTCCCAGGAGGAAATGCATGGATCCCTTTTGCTCTCTGCTCATCCCCACCCCTCAGCAGGCCTACCAGCCCCGGATGAGGGAGGATAAGCAACAAGACGATGGCGTCCTCCCCCTTTTGCTTCTTGGCATAGTAACAGTCTGGGGTTCCAACTCAGTGCAGAGCCACTGTCACTGACCCTCAGCTGAGTGAGGACACTTTGCCAAGAGCAGGGGCTACTGTGGGCAACAGGTGGTAGCCCTCCACAGGCCACATGTCCGGAGGCTGTGGCTGTAGGCCACATGAAAGAGAGGAAAGACGAGAGATATCAGCTGAGGGGCTCCATGGTGTTTCTCCCTGAGCAATGGGAAAGCAGGCCTGACTGGAACTGTATAGCCAGCCTCCAACCTCTGCCATTCCCTCAGAGCCTCCTCCTGCTACTTGGCTGAATGGGAAAGAGGACAGGGCCTAAGACAGAGCCTGCCTGGCTAGGCGCTCAATCCTGGAACCCAGCCAGCATTTTCTGACACTTCCGAGCCAGGCATGCCAGGAAGTCTTGTCTCATAGGAAAGACTGCCTGTGTTAAAAGAGGGATACACCTGCCCATAGCTGCACAGCTGGGGAGCATACCAGATGGCTCTAAACTTATCCAAGAAGGAGGTACTGGGGTCTTACCTGGATGGCGGGCACTAGGGTGAAGTAGCCAATGAGGATGATGCCCAATTCCGTGGCCATGTTCTTCATGATGGACCAGCTCTCACTGCTTAGGCCTGCAGAGGATAACCACAGAAGATGGGAGTAGCACAGTATCTCCCTCTGCCATGTGTCTGCACATAATCACGTGGTCTTCAGAAAGGCAGAGGCATGGGAGGGTGCCCAGGACTCTGAGGCAGCCATTCCTCCAAAGCACCCCAATCTGCAGGGCTCAAATCCAAAATGTTGCCACCACCACAAAGCTGCTATGGGGAACAAGGTGTTTTGAGACTTGAAGGTACAGCAGAGAGCTTTACCCATCAGAAGGGAGAAGCAGGGTGTGGAGGGGAGAAAAACCAAGTGGCACCCACACTAACCAGATCCAACCTCCACATGCTGCTCTCGTCTAGTCTGTGGGGGCCAGCATGAGTGTGTGCCCTCCAGCACAAGGTATGGGAGAACTGGCTGCATTCTTCCTCAAGCCCCTCCCCATGGTGAGCCCCTTGGCTTCATACAGTCACACTGTTGCATGTATAAGGCTCTGAGTTCCTAGTGGGTAGAGACCATTTCACCTCAGTTCTTCTTAACTCCACATCCAGCACAGGGCCTAGCCTATCTCAGAAGCTCATGAAGGTTTGCTGAATGAATAGCCTGCCCCTAGCCCCATTCCTCACAGACATGGGGTGAGGAGAAGCTGGTTCAAGAAACCAGACTTCCTTGGCTCAGCGCCCATGGGTCACTGAGTAGGGTGTCAACCACATACACCAAGACTGGTGGGTTTGAGCCCAGCCTAGGCCTGCTAAACAACAAAGACAGCTACAACCAAAAAAATAGATGGGCGTTGTGGTAGGTGCCTGTAGTCCCAGCTACTTGGGAGGCTGAGGCAAGAGAATCGCTTAAGCCCAAGAGTTTGAGGTTGCTGTGAGCTGTGATACCTCAGCACTCTACTAAGGGCAACAAAGTCAGAGAAAGAAAAGAGAAGAAAAGAAAAAAGAAAGAAACCAGACCTCCAGGACCAAGTTTTCTCTTTTCACACTTTTCCCAGAACCCCAGATTCTCAGCTCCCACTAGTAAGGCTAGAGGAGGTTTTTCTGACAGCTGTGGAAGGAGTATCTCTGAAGCGACCAGTCCTAGAGGCCTGGACCTTGTGTGCTGTAGTAAGGCAAGAAGAAAAAACGCTAAGCACTGGCCAGACAGAAAGCCATCACCAAACAGGAGCCCCACAGCAGAGTTAAGTTTGCTTTTTTTTGAGAGAGAGTCTTGCTCTATTGCCTGGGCTAGCATGCCATGGCCTCAGCCTTGCTCACAGCAACCTCAAACTCCTGGGCTCAAGGAATCTTCCTGCCTCAGCCTCCTGAGTAGGTGGGACTACAGAAGCCCACCATGACGCTTGGCTAATTTTTCTAGCTTTAGTAAAGATGGGGGTCTTGGTTTGCTCAGGCTGGTCTTAAATTCCTGACATCAAGTGATCTTCCTACCTTGACCACCCAGAGTGCTAGGATTATAGGCACGAGCCACCACACCTGGCACACGGTTTGCTTTCTTACTGACACATGATCAAGACATGGTACAACCTGCTAACCCTGCGGTTGCTCAGGGTATGTGCTACCAAGCTGCCAGGGCCTAGTGGCCCACCTCACATTACACTGGAGGCCAGGACAAAGGAGGTTTGGGTGTCTCCCTGGTTACCTCAAGGAGCACAACAGCAAGAGAACAAGTCCTTCCCTAAGCCCTATCACATCCCTTCCCAACTTTCCCACTGTGTTACCTTGGGCGATCCGCAGCTTCACCTCGAGGTCCACTGGGGTGGAGACAACTGACTTGGTGAGCACCAACACGTTCTCTAACCCAATAACCACCACAAGGTAGGGGAAAATCTCTCTGGGGACAGAGAAGAAGGCAAGGGACAATGTTGTGAGAGGGAGGCTGTCGGGTTTCCAGCCTATAGTGGAAAATGACTCCCACAAGTACAAGGCAGAAACCCTCCCCTCACCACTTACCCAACACAGGGGAGAAGCCCTCCCGTTAGCCCTTCACAGGGGCTGTGTCTACATAGTTCTCAGCTTTTAGGCAGGCCCCAAAGCCTTGCTAAGGGGCCAGCAACCATCTCCATCTTCACTGAACCAGCATGGGAGAAGGGCTGGAAGAGGCCCCTTATAGAGAGATTTGCTGCCTGCCACCAGACCTCAGGTCTCCTGGCCCTTCCCATACCAGACTTTGCTGGCCGAAGGAAATGACTGCTACAAAGATCCACAGCAAGTAACTCCAGGTCAACTCATCACAACTAAATGGAAGGGGATGAAACTACCCTAAAGATCTACTACTCACCTGGATCGAGAAGTTGCGTGTGTAGAGCAACTATTCCTAAAGAAAACTCTACTAGCTATCTGAGACCCCTGTCTCACACTACCAGTGACAGACTATGAGAGAAGCCTATGCACAAGGAATGCCCATTGAGTTACAGCTTGCCAGGATCTCTGCTGAGGAGGCAAAGGAAGTAAGGGGTCTGAGAGGGGTTCAGCAGGCAGTGTGGTGGTGGGGGGCAAGTGGGAGGAGCAGTGTTTAACACCATTAGGTTCAGGTATTCTGTGAGCAAGGAAAGTAACAAATAAAACACAAAGTCACTTTTCCTACAACTAGCCTGATGAGCCAAGGTGGTTGTCAGGCCAGTTGGTTAGTAATCAGTGACAGGCAGCAGGGCCTAGCCAGAGCCAAGTAGATCAAAGCCTCTGAGGACAAACCCAGAGAAGGGCTTCCAGACTAAGAGAGGAATGGCAAGGGGAGTAAATATCAGTGCAAAAGGTAACAAATTACAGTGTATGCATATCTTTCAAAACACTTACTCTAAAATGACCAGCTCATTCACTGACCAAGGCATTCTAATGTTCTAATTGCTAAAAAGAAAAAAACGTGCCTTCTCTTTCTCCCCCTTTCTGTGGCTCAAGCCATCAAGAAGCAGTGTACATGTATAATTTATAACATATAAACATACAAGTACATACCCACATACATGAATACACACTCACATATACATAGAAACATACTTATACACACTAACACATACGCCATAGACACATACACCCCCACATAAGCCTAGAAATACATGTATGTACATACAGACACACACCTATATATGCATAAACACATAATACACATGTATGTATGAACATAAGCCAAGTAACTTAAAGAGGAAGAAAATGTACCTCTTAACTATCAAAAATAACAATGTGAAGACATGGGTGACAGCAAGCATCCAGGACTGAGAAGGCCAAGTGCCCAGATGTGCAAGGTTCTCTGGCTGGATGGCCCACCCCGTGACCCAGTGTAGCCTACTGGAGACCTACCCGCCATTGAGAGTGGGCGTCAGGCCGAAGAGTGTGCAGAGCCCCACGGACATGAGCAGTGAGCTGAGCACCGTGACCACGGCGGCCAGGGCCAACCCCCACTTGGACTTGACCATGTCGATCTTGCCTGGAGAGCAGAGAAGGCACATCAGGGCAGCACCTCCCCCAGCCCATGGGCCACATGGGCCTTTCTTTTTTTTTTTTTTTTTTTTTTTTAATTTTATTTTTATTTTTATTTTTTTTGAGACGGAGCCTCAAGCTGTCCCCCTGGGTAGAGTGCCACGGCATCACAGCTCATAGCAACCTCCAACTCCTGGGCTCATGCGAGTCTCCTGCCTCCGCCTCCCAAGTAGCTGGGACCACAGGCACCTGCCACAATGCCCGGCCATTTTTTGGTTGCAGCCATCATTGTTGTTTGGCGGTCCCGGGCTGGGGATACGAACCCGCCACCTTGGGTGTATGTGGCTGGCGCCTTAGCCGCTTGAGCCACAGGCGCCGAGCCGTCCTTGTAATTCTTAATATTCAAAGTAGTTCTGTATCTTTTTATTCTTTTATTTTTTCCATGTTTATATAACTTTAAACTTATTTTATAGAGTTGAGATTCTAACTGTGCTTAATAATCCAGCAAGGCATTAAATATTTTTGATAATTTCATTCTTCATGTGTATGTAACTGGAAAATTGAGAATGGCTTCCAAAAGACCTGCCGTGACTGTAGGGGCAATATGATCTTCAAAGTACTGCAGGAGTGCAGCCAGTGGTATTAATTCCCCTGCACTTATTTACCTGGGAGGTTAGAGCAGAAGATGTACTTTTAATGCTAGATGCCACTTATTTATGTATATAATGCAAGATTAATAAGTTGGTGAGAGTATGGGAAAATTTACATGGTATTTCTAGAGTATTTCTATCCAGTAGAAATATAATATGAGCTACATGTGAAATTTAAAATTTTCTAGTAGCCACGTTAAAAAGTAAACTAATATAATTAATTTTGATGGTACAAATTATGTTCAAAATTTTATCATTTCAACATATCAATATAAAAGTTAATAGAACATTATAGTACTTTTTCTGTAATAAGTGTTTGAAATCAGGCATATGTTTTACATTGACAGCATATCTGCTGATGTTAAACTTCAAGTGAAAAATAGTTGATCTATATTTAGCTTTCATAAGATTTACATTTTGAACAAAGTAGATTAATGCACTCAAGTTGTTCCAAACATATTAATATTTAAATTTTTCTAGTGATGCAGTCAAATACTATCAGATTTTAAATTTAGTTTTGAATTCATTAGAATTACTTAAATTTGGCTCGGCGCCTGTGGCCCAATCGGCTAAGGCATCAGCCACGTACCCCTAAGGTGGTGGGTTCGAATCCCCAGCCCGGGCCCGCCAAACAACAATGATGGCTGCAACCAAAAAATGGCCGGGCGTTGTGGCAGGAGACTCGCTTGAGCCCAGGAGTTGGAGGTTGCTATGAGCTGTGATGCCATGGCACTCTACCCAGGGGGATAGCTTGAGTCTCCGTCTCAAAAAAAAAAAAAAGAAAGAATTACTTAAATTCAAGAATTCAGTTCATCAGTCACACCAGCACTCCTCCACCCCCCTTTTGTGCCATAGTCTTACTCTGTCATACTCAGTGCCGTGGCATCATCATAGCTCGTAGCAACCTCACACTCTTGGGCTCAAGAGATCTTGCTGCCTCAGCCTCCAGAGTAGCTGAGACTACAGGCATCCACCATAACAGCCGGCTAATTTTTTTTTCTATTTTTAGTAGAGATGGGGTCTTGCTCTTGCTCAGGCTGGTCTGTTCTGGGGGTCTCTCTCTTGCTGAGGCTGGTCTTGAACTCCTGAGTTTGGCAAGCCACTTTCCTAGGCCTCCCAAAGTGTTAGGATTATAGGTGTGAGCCACTGCTCCTAGTTCACACTATTATCACACTATCCTGTTTTAAATACCAAGTAGTAACATGTGGTTAGTGGTTACTGTGTTGTATAGCACAGTTCCAGAGGTAGTTTGGCAGTATGTATCAAAATATAAATGTGTCTAACCTTCCCGCTTCCAGGAATCTAAAAGTATGGAAAGGTATATGTATATGTAACATGTGTGTGATAATGTTTATCAAACACTTTTTCTCAAAGAAAAAGTGAAAACAAATGTAAGTGAAGTCAAATTAAATTCTGATACATACAAAAAATATTCCTCAGCCATTAAAAAATGATTAAGTAGTAAAATAGGTGGATTTTCAGTGGCATTAGGAGGGTGTAATGACCAAAGGACAAAGGAAATTTAGCGTAGTGGATAAGTATGATGGGGAGGTTCCTTGACTTAGTTAAGCATAGATGTAATCTTATCCTCTCCAAGACTTTGCTTTGTACCAATCTTAACATTTAAAAATTAGTTAGATAACCCAATGACCTAGTTTCTATTAGCTGTGTAACCTTCTCTTTCAGCCTCTTTTTTTTTTAGCTGCAGTATTTATGGGAAGTCCTGGAGTGGCAACCTCTTTAAAAGAAAGGAGAATATAAATATGAAAACTGTAATAATTTAAAGAACACCTGTTTGGGTGGCTTTTGAAAATACTTGGTTTCTGATTGCTAATTTGAATATGGTTTCAGGAATGTTTGGTATCTTTAACAAATGACATGAAGATGAGGGAGCAGGGTCTAAGCTGCTGAGGTTTGCCTTACTCTGGCAGCGCAGAGTTGGAAGGGTTTCTGTCTGTAGGAGATTGAGACATCATTTGTAGAAGGTGTGAAGAGATGGACACACTTAAACTCATTTAAAGTTCTTTGATTCCAAAAATAAGACATTTTCCTGAGAAACTTCATCTCCTCTATGTGCATTTTAAATAACTGGTGTCTTTTGTTATGCAATAATAACCATTGAGAAGATCCTTTTCATTAGAATCTTATTTAACAAGTATGATTAGCTTCTGTTTTAAGAATAAGTTATGTTTACACTTGATCTTAGCCAAAAGGCTGAGAAGCAATAAGAATAAATTATTCAAGAAAAAATTAATTTGTAAATGATTCTTGGAATTTGAATCCTCTCACTTTAGCTTAGTGGATAAATAGGATGGGAGGTTCCTAACGTAGTTAACATAAATGTAATCTTATCTAAATTTCAGTTTCCTTTAGAAACAGATCTGTGAGTGGTTTTTTTGATTCTCAAGACAGCCCACAAAAGAGAATTTGAAATGTAATTTATACAGAGTCAGTAAAAATGACCTGACTTTGGGTTTTGGAGGTGGTGGTGGTGGGGTTGGGGGATGGTTTCCAGGTAATAACAGGAGTGGAGTTTTAAGTGTATTTCCATTCTGTGGGGCATTTGAAAGAGAAAACTTTTCTTTGGCAATCTTCCTCCTTCCTTTCTATGAAATATTTCCCTCGTTCCAGCCTATAGGTTTTCTAAAATATTTTCTGTAATTTGTTTTAAAATTGAGTTTTTCATCTTTTACAGATATGAATAAATTTAAATTAATTAGGATGTTCGTTCCTGAAAACATTGACACGTACCTTATCCACATGGCAATTGAGATCCTTAAAAACAACTGTGACAGCAGATTGTTATGCCAACCTTCATGTGATTCCAACAAAAAAAGGTGTTTCCCCCACTCTGAAGAGGGCTGGTTACGTTCTAAGAGAAGCAAAGAAGAAGTAAGCACTAACACCAGGGTGTTAATCACGTGTAGAATTCCATGCCGTGTTTGTTCAGTTTGCGTGCTCTCACGTTAGGATGCCTTATTTTTTGAACTGTTACTAAATTTTTTTTTTTGAGACATTGTTTTAATCCGATATTAGCCTTTTTGCCTTCTCCCTATTGAAATTACATCGGATGCCAACAAGAAAGTGGGGAGGGGGGTGTGGATTTTGAAGGGATGGGTGCTGAGAAATTCTAATCAGGCAGTTTCATGAAAAAAATGTATGACATTCTCATTTAGGGGAACGAGGGAGTGGATTGGGTCTGGGAGGTAGATTCAGAGGCGAATGAGCCATCCAAGGCCTCGTTTACTCACCAGCCCCCCTGTGCAGAAGCAGCCGTGATTACTGCCATCTGGGCGCCTTTTCAGAACCCTTCATTTGTTAACAACATTCATCTTCTCTGCTGACCTGAGTTGCATCCCCTAGTCTATTCATTTTATAATCATGAGGCTTCTGATAACAAATAATGTCATTAGAACAAGTTTTTTATTAGTTGATGCATTGTTATGTTTACATGTATTATGTTTGCTCAGTCAGTGGTTTGCTTAATGGAGAAAAATTACGTGTTGGCTTTAGGAGGTCTGATTATTGAATATACGTATATACATAGATACACAGTGGGTTCTTTAAATAGGTAGTTTTTTTTTATTTTCATAAAGTTTTCTTAAATTACAGTTTAAAATCTTTTCTATTTCAAGGAAGTTTTAAAAATTCATTTGTGTCGTCTTTAGCGTTTTGTTCCATTGTTTTGTGTTTTTCTTCAGAACTTCTGCTCCATGTCGTCTTTTATTGGTCTTTATTAGCTTTATTAACATTTGTCCCTTGTCCTGAATTCTTTGTGTTTCTTCATTTCTCTGTAAATTTTTTCCTTCCTTTTCACCGTGTATTTTTTCCAGACCTAATGTGTGTTGTATTTATTATTGTGTTTCATGTAATTTAATATTCGCTGCTATAATTTTTTTTCTTTTATTTCTGATTCTTTCCTGAGTTTTTCTGATTTTGATTTATAAAGTTCTTGTGTGTTTTAGATAATTTTCTTAATGTTTTCCAGCTCATTTCAAAAGGTTACAGTTTTATTCTGTGTCTAAGCAAGTCTTTGTGGTGTCTGAAATTTGACTTTGATAGATCCTGTTGCTCATTTTCATGTGGAATTAGTTTTCCTATATGTCAAAGGAAGGCATACTAGAGGATGGCTTTCCTGGTTTCAGCCATCTCTAATTTTTTTTTTTTTAATGAGGCAGCGTCTTGCTCTGTTGTTCAGGCTAGAGAAGCTGTGGCTTCAGCATGGCTCACAGCAACCTCAAACTTCTGCTCAAGCCGCTTTCCTGCCTCAGCCTCCCTGTAGCTGGGACTACAGGCGCACACCACTGCACCCAGATAATTTGTCTATTTTTAGTAGAGACAGGTACTTGGTCATGCTCAGGTTGGTCTTCCACTCCTGACCCCAGTGATCCTCCTACTTTTTCCTTCCAGAGTGCTAGGATTACGGATGGGAGCCCCCGTGCCCACCTTGTTTTTGTTTAATGTTCGCAATGTGGACACATGGTTTGTGAAATGCACCCCCCATATTTGTCTGGGCTTTCCCTCCCCTTTACTTCTGTTGTACCTGTCCTGCTTGATGATGATTTAACCCCGGCAGTTTCTTCTGAGTGTGGGACCTTCCTGAAGGCAGCGTTGGCTGGTCCCAGAGTTCTTAGGAGCCAGCTGTTTCGGTCACAAAGGGACCATTGTGGACTCCTTGTGGTCACATGCTGTTGGGTTGGAGACAGGTGCTCCCGTTTTCAGATGCTGCCATCACATTACTTCAGCATGCTTTTCCGCGTATGCCTGAGGGCCCCTTTGGGTTCTCTGACTCAGACCTTCCTGCTTGCCTCTGCTTCCCCCAGTGCAAATGCAGTCACTGGGCGGGTCTGCATGGCGGCTTGTGGTCTATCCTTACATGTGCATAGTTTGAGTTTCCAGAGGATACCTTCAAATTTAGTTTTTTTGTAAGGAATTTTGTGTTTTTTTCTATGTAGTTCTATTTTACTTCTGGGATTCAGAAAGATTAAAAGGCGTTGTGGCTGCTAACACCAGGTTCCCAGTGCCCCCTCCTCCTTTTTTCCACTTTTTTCCTTACTTTTATTGATTGCATAAGAGATAGAGTATATGGTATTTACTGCCTTGCCACTGAGTTTGGTATAAATTAAAATATATAGCATTATTTACAGTATTTTAAAAAATACTCATAAGAATGTTTTTATGTGTAATATTATGAGCATTATTGTTAAAATTTGGCACTTTGGAATAATTTGCATTTTTAGGCATAGGGTTTGTTTGTTTTTGTATTTATGACTAAGCCAACAGTGCATGATATAACTTTGGCATTCCATAAAAATTTTGAAGGTTGATGGAGAACAATTTGAAAGTTTTTCACTGAAAGATGAAAGTCACAACAGTTCCCTAAGACCAACAACTTCTTGGAATGAGCCCTTGAAAGATTCAGCAGCTTCTTGGAATGAGCCCTTGAAAGATTCAGAAATAGAAGATTTAGTTACAGATTCTCATTCACAGGTAAAAGTGATTTAAGAAAATACGTTTTCATGACAAATACGTCAGGATTGATACACGTTTGGATTTATCTTGAGTATAGGTGAAATTGTGAAATGATTTACATATTTCTCTATTTACATATATGTGTGCGTGTATAATCAGAAAATGAGTTGATGCTTTCTATTTGCAACTTAGTGGTAATAAATGGTAATAGAATTTGGAGTATCAGAAAAATATAAAGAGCACCTTTAAGTTTTGTGTGATCACTGGGAACTTTAGTCTTCTACTGATGAAGGAAGTAGGTTCCAGAAGGCATCGTTCCTGTCATGAGACTTAGACCTCATGATAAGTCTCTTTAGATACTTACTTTTGAGACTCATAAGACACACTAAAAACTGTGCATGGTGGTTCATGTGTATAATCCTACCATTCTGGGGGGTCAAGGTGGGAGAATTGTTTGAGCTCAGACCAGCCTGAGCAAAACTGAGACTGTGCCTTGCTCTTTGGCTGGGCACGTGTCGTCCCAGCTACTTGGAGGCTGAGGTAGGAGGATTGTTTGAACTCAGGAGTTTGAGTCTGCAGTCTCAGGGGTTCAGACTCTTAATTGTAAGCAACTGTAGTTGTCAAAGGCTACAAGGGATTTTGATACCACTGCATTCTAGCCAGGGCAACAGAGCAAGACTCTGTTCCCATTAAAAGAGAAAAAGAAACAAAGTAAGTAAGCATTTTCCCCATTTCTCAATGAAATAATTATGTTGATTGTATTTTATAGAAATATAGGAGGCTAAAAGACTTTAAATGATAGTAGCTACCAGTTATTGAGTATCGAGAGTAAATCAGGATGTATTATATTTTACAATATGTCCTTATTTACCTCCAAATAATTTAGTGATGTTTCATATGGTTGTATTAATCCCATATTCTGTGTGAGGAAATCGAAGCTTAAATAACATGCATAAGATCATGTATTTGGCAAGTGGTCAATTAGAATTCAAACCTAGTTCTGTCTGGTTTTAAACTCTTTGCTGACTCCATGACATTAGGCTACAATAAGACTGAGGATTTTTCTGCTGCTTTATTATCACCGCTCAATACTTTACTCTGTCTCATTCTTGGCCTCCTTATTATCTTAGTTCTTCCCTATACTTGTACTCAGGGGTTCAGACTCTTAATTGTAAGCAGTTGTAGTTGTCAAAGGCTACAAGGGATTTTGATATTAAGATCTTTTTTGAAGAACAAATACATGAATTTTTGGGCCTGTCACTACCAAGACACTTTTTCTCTGTCTTATCTCTCTAATATTTATTTCTAAGTCAAACATGATAGGTTCGTAGGCATACGTAAATCTCATTCTCCTGGCTTTTTTTCCTCCCTGCTTAGAAATGGGTACCCAGGAACAAAATTGCTGTCTTAGCCAATTTTTTCTTTAACTTTTGCTGATGTGTGGAGAGCCCTTTTTTTCTACACTGGATTTCTTTACTTAAGCTGGAACAGCTAACAGTTTGTACCTTTTTTAAATATAAATTTTCATTGTCTTCAGCTGAAGATACTTTGCATTTTCCTACCCTTGAATATTTCAAAACTACTTTTAAAGATAGGTAACATAATAAAACATAGCAATCAGTTGATAAACAGTATATACATACAGTCAGTCTTCATTCTTGAGATAGAATAAATTACACTTTAGTCGTTTAGGTTAATAGATGCGTTATGACTTAGATGAGGCCGCCTGATCATAAAGTCCTTCAGACACGTCTAGTATCCAGTCAACTGCTTGATTCCAAGGTGCATTCATGATAGAATGATTCCTCTGGCATATTATTTGGAGGATCTGGTATTCAAACTGAGATAACACGAATTTATGCCATTTGGGGTTTATGAAGCACTTAACTACTTAATTAGTTTTATTTTTTTCTTGTGCAGATGGTATAGTACCTGTACAGACATTGCCTTTGTGTTCTCGAGTTCCCAGGGACTAACCTTTTTGGTACATGAGCTGTTATAATTGTGTGTGGAGTACCGTGCGTGTGTGGGTTTGTCTTTGTCTTTGGGAAGTGAACCTGTAGGTGTCAACAGGTTCTTAAAGGAGTCTGTGAGACAAGATATCTTTTTTTTGTTTTGTTTTCATTTATTCAGTGAATATTTTTTGAGTGTCTGTGTCTCAGCCACCCTGCAAAGTACTGGTGATGACTGGACCACTCTTCTGTCTACGACTGTAGACATTAGCAGTTATAATTTTCTTACCATGCCTCATGTATTAATAACTGTGTGTGTGTGCCCAGGCAGATTCCTTCCTCAGAACAATAAATCACAATTTGGTCAACTCAAAGCAAATATACCCTGGGACATATATCTGAATTAATGTCTAAGTTTTTATTTACTGAATGTCTTGAGTGTCTAAGATGGGCTGGCAAGTAACTACTGTCTGAAGAAATGATACAGTGATTTTTGTCTCATATTTATTTACTTTTTGACCCAGAAATAAATTCTATAGATATTACTATTTTGTTTTGTTTGGTGGAGGAAGAAAGGGTGAGAGTGTATTCAGAAACCTGTGTTGCTTTTTTGCAGTTGTTACATGTTCTCAATAGTGCTGATATTTTTTCTTTCTGTTTCCTATAGACTTCATCTGAAACCTCAAAGAGAAAATTACCTGAGTGGTTCGCTAAAGGAAACGCAGCCTTAGCTAATACCAGCACGAAATCAATGGACAAAACAAAAAAGAAAGGCCTTTTTAGTTAAGTTGGCAATTGCCAGAACGATTGTGTGTCTTTCTCTATTATAAGAGGAGAACTGTATTCGTTTCTGAAGAGTGAGGACCTGTATTTCAGCTTAAAAATTATTCTGATCACAATGTAAAACTCGCCTATTTATTGAGGCACTGGCATCTTAAATCAGCCTTCTGCAGTTCACCTAAAGGATTTGGGTCTTCTGAAGGCCTGAGTGAGAATATGAAAACAGAATATTAAATTAGATTTGCCTTAAGATTGCCTTGAGCAACTGTTATCGTGCTGTTTCTAATCTCTATTTATAATATTGCAATAGTATATTACCAAAATTCTATCTTATAAATGGAAGAAAGCATAGTTATTTTACAAATGGTCTTCACTGTCTTTGGAAGAAGCTTTTATATGCATTATTAAATGGTGTGTATAAGTTGAGCCGAGCACTAAAGTGAAACAACATTTTGAGTTCCACGTAAGTAGGGGAAAAGAAAGTAGAAAGGATACCAGTTGTACTAGGCAGCTGTGCACTTTGTATTTTATAAACGATTTCTATTATTTTTTAAATAATAAAACAATGTCTTTCATACTAAACATTATAAAGAGATATATATGTATATATGTTTTAACATTCATTTACTTGAGAACCTTTATTTTTTGAGGATGTCAGAATATGACTAGAATATTTCTCATAAGACTTTTTTCTTTTTTTGAGACAGAGCCTCAAGCTATCCCCCTGGGTAGAGTGCCATGGCTTCACAGCTCACAGCAATCTTCAACTCCTGGGCTCAAGCGAGTCTCCTGCCTCAGCCTCCCAAGTAGCTGGGACCACAGGCTCCCACTACCAACACCCGACTATTTTTTTGGTTGCAGCCATCATTGTTGTTTGGTGGGTCCAGGGAGGATTTGAACCCGCCACCTTAGATGTATGTGGCTTAGCCACTTGAGCCACAGGCGCCGAGCCAAGACTTAAATTTAAAACCCGTACTCGGCTCGGTGCCTGTGGCTCAATCGGCTAAGGCGCCAGCCACGTACACCTAAGGTGGTGGGTTCGGATCCCCAGCCCGGGCCGCCGAACAACAATGATGGCTGCAACCAAAAAATGGCCGGGCGTTATAGTGGGCGCCTGTGGTCCCAGCTACTTGGGAGGCGGAGGCAGGAGACTCGCTTGAGCCCAGGAGTTGGAGGTTGCTATGAGCTGTGATGCCATGGCATTCTA